>RJWM01044496.1:0-13248 GCA_004363535.1 Dasyprocta punctata | reverse complement strand
TATCTGTGTCCGGGAGACAGATACGGACACATAGGCTGCAGCTTCAGAGTGGAATATAACCGGCCCTCCTGGGAATATGTGTCCATAGCCTCCTACTGACGGGGGCTCCTGGGAATATGTGTCCATAGCCTCCTACTGACGGGGGCCCAATGATGACAGAAATAGAACACCTTAAGGTCACCCCTCAATTAGCTGGACATGAACAACAAAGAGGAGTTTGTAATGCCCTAGGGAAAAACTGCTGTTTCTATGCTAGTAAGACTGAAATAGTCTGAGAAGATCTCAAAATTACGAGAGGTTAAATAATGGGCTCAAGAATGAAACCAGAAACAGGGACGATTCCAAGGGTTATCCAACTTGGGACATGGCTGAAACCCCTTTTGGGAATCCTCACAGCCCTTTTGCTAATTCTCCTGATAGGGCCCTGCCCGATTAATTGGATTACATAGATTAAGAGCCACCCCTTCTCATGCAGCTTTAGATGAAAAGAACAGCCCCAACATTGCAAAAGATTTTTCTGAGTAATGACAAGATGGGGGAACGAAAGGGAAAAACTGCACGTGAGAAATTGTTCTTTTCAAAACTTTGTTCTTTTGAGACTCCCTGACTCTGCAGCTGCTTCATGGCTCTGTAATTACTTTCCTGCCCTGCAACCACGAGAGCATAACCGAACACGCAGGATGCCTGACTGCACCGCTGCACCCAGCTTCCTGAGCTGATGATCATTCGTCTGCCCTGGTAACCGATGAGCTCGCCCTGCCAGCTGATCAGGGGAGCGGCTGCGCTGTTGTCTCGCCTTTCTACCTCCTTTGCGCCTCCTGCTTGTGCGTCACGTGAAAGCCCTAGACCACCAGAGACTGGGGCCTGATGTTCTGGGAATGATCCGGATCAGTGCTGATTGACATAAACAAAGCGGCCTCCGAATCCTGGCTGTCATTTTGGTGTTTCTTGCCATTGCAGCCCACGTGGCCTCTCTTGGGCTAGCTTGACTAAATGCTTTCCACAATTCTAGGGTGTTCACTGTAGCTTCAGCTTCATCCTCACATCTTCATGAGTGGTCATCTCAGTGGCTCCCAGAAGGAGCTATGATTCTGTCACTTATTACCTGAATTCCCAGGCCTTCCTTTGAAATTTGAGTGGAAGCCTCTATGACTTCATAACTCTTGCATTCTGTATGTCTCCAACACCAGTACCAAGTGGATGATGCCAAGATCTTCCACCAGCATGAGCAGTAGCTAGCTCCCCTTGGACCATGGCCGCAGGGGCCTCTGAGTGCCTGGATGGCTGAGTGCAGGGAAACACTTCCCTAGGCAGCCCTGGGTGAGCAGAACGCCTTGAGGCTTTCTTCTCAGAGATTTTCACAGCAGTTTACACTTTTTGAAAAGTAGTTTATATGTTTACCACCCTCAAGCCTATGATGACTGGGGGTCTGGCCAATTTATGAGACGCCCTCAAGGTACTTTTTTTTTTTGGAACCAGGAATCAAACTCAGGACCTCACACTTACCAGGCAGGTGTCATACCACTGAGCTATAACCCCAATCCTTTAAGGTATCTTTCTTGTCCAGTGCAAGTACTTGGCTTTTTTTTTGAATGGCACACATCTATTCAGCAACTATACCTTCTTTGGTCTCAACTTTACAAATAGCTTTTTTAATGGCCAAACTGCAAGTTTTTCAAATATTTCAGTTTTGTTTTTTGAGCCTGATTCTCACTGTAATCTAGCTAAAAATCTAGCTCAATAGTAACCACACCACAGCCTGAGCATTGGGCTATCTGAAACTTTCCTCATCAAATCAATTCAGTCCATCACCTCTAAACTCAGCCTTATACAGTTTTAGGGCATGGATAAAATATAGGCAAGTTATTTGCTAGAAGCTAATGTGAATGGCCTTTTGCTCAATTTCCTGTAGAGTCCTTGTTCTTATCTGAAACCTCATGTGCATATTTTTTATTGTATGCCTTCCCATTGGCATTCTGGTCTCCTGAGCTCTATCAGAATCATCCATTAAAACCTGCTTATAACGTTTCAGGGCTTCACTAGACCACATCTCTAAATCTTTCCAAAATTCCTCCCACAAACTAGTTGCAAAGGCTTTGGAACCACATTATTAGATGTAGTCACAGCAATGAACCCATTTCTCTGGTATCAATTTTCTGTGTTAATCACATTTCCATTGCTGGGAGAAAAGGTGTAACAAACACAGTCTAAAGGAAAAAAAGTTTACTTTGGCTCATAGTTTCAGGGGTTTCAGTCCATGGTTGGCTGACTCCAAGGTGCACTTCATAATGATGAAAGAGAAAATTCACCATGAAAATATAGTAATCAGAAATGTACATTTACCTGCAATGTTAATCTTGATTGCTGACTTAATTGACTAGAGGTGCCTAGGAGATTAATAAAGCACACTTCTGGGTGTGTCTTATTGACTCATGGCGTGATTGACCTTGGGGACTATGTCTGGTCCCTGGTCACTTTATCTCAGGCTCTTCCTTGCTGCCTCTGCTTCTTGGATGCCATGATACAACTAGCTTTCTTCTGCCACGTTTGTGCCTTGGAGCCAGCCAACCATTGACTGAAACCCCTGGAACCACAAACTAAATAAAATGTACATATACGTTTCCTTTAAGATGTATATGCAATTACAGTAATGTCTGAATGAAAAGTCAAACAGTCCCCTGAGACACTTTCTGTTCACTACATTTTAAACACTTTTTGTTTTTTCCTTATCCATAAACATGTTTGATCTAGCTATCATTTCTCTTATCTACTCACTGATTCAATTTTACTTGTTCTTTCTCCTCTTATGTTCTTTGGCTGTTGAGTCCCTCTGGTAAATTTTTTAAATTCCAGAAATAGTATTTTTCAGGTTTATAATTCCCACTTGGTCTTTTAAAAATTGTTTCTGTGTCTCTGCTGGGATTTACCACCTGTCCGTTGAGATTGGCATTCATTGAAGGCATGTTTTATTTTCCATCATAGACTTTAGTTACAAATATTGCTTTAAATTTTGTTTCTGGTGGTCCTAATATCTGCTCCATTTCATGGATGGGTCAATTAATTTTCTTTCCTCTTGAGAGTGGGTTTCACCTTCTTGTTTCTTTGAATTTCAGGTAGCTTTTGGACTGTAGCTGGATATTGTGATAATTAAACTGCAGCGATTCTGGATTATATTATTTTCCTGTGTTGAGTGTTGGCTCCTTTGTTTCTGCAGTCAATTTTCTTATGTGGACTCGGATTGGAAACTGTTCTTGAGGGGTCCAGTCTTGCTTCAGACCTTTTGTCTTCAGTTGAGCTGCTTTGGTCCTGAGCCCCATGATAAGACTCTGTGGAAAGTCAGGGACAGGGTCAGAGCTGATTGGGGGTCTCCTGTCTGGCCCTTCCTCTCTTTGGGTTGCTCTTTCTCTTCAGTATCTGCATTTTCCTACATTTATTTTTATATTCCCCAAGCCAGAAAGAATGCAGGGTTTGCACATGTGTGCCCAGCCTGTACTACAATTAAATACAGACACAGAAAGGAGCTTAATCATGACATGGTCTCCCTCCTTTAAGGACCTATCATCAGAGTCTGTCTGTTTCTCACCTGCTGTGGTTGCTTCCCGTGGTATACCTAGGTTCCGTGACACTTTCTGGGGAGGGGTGTATATGGGTCATCTAGGAGAGTCTTTGTCATCTTACCCAGGAGTGGAACTTTGTCATGGGTTCATTCACAAAGCACTGTGAACATCACTGGTCTTGTCCACCCTCAGTGGCAGTCCCATGCCAGACAGCATCCGTAAGTTTCTCACTCACACTGTTCTGCCAGATGTTTGTAATTGGCTGCTCGGGTCTAGATAACGTCACGGCTAACAGAGAAATTCCAAGTATAGTCTCCTGCGACCTTGGCTGAGACAGAGGAAATCCTCAGGAAGAAGCCACACCTGCATGGAGGCGGCCTTTTGAGAGACTGGGAGCACCAGCTGGGGGCAGGAGAGGACAAAACCCAGGAGAGTCATGATGATTTATGGTAGAGCAATGTCATGAACATTCTAGTTTCTTGTGCATTTTAAACCCTGTGAGTCATGTTGCTTTATTATTGTTTTACACTTCAGGTACTCATCTTGATGAAGCCAATAGTTTTTTGTTTGTTTGTTTTTTGAGACAGGGTCTTGCTATTACTTCAGGCTGGCCTTGAACTCACTATGTAGTCAGGATGGCCTCAAACTTGCAGCAACCCACCTGCCTCAGCCTCTCAAATACTGGGATTACAGATGTGTACCACATGTCCAACTTGAGCTGATGATTTAGATGAACTGATTTTCAATGATTTTTTTTTTTTTTTTTTTTTTTGCAGCACCAGGGTTTCAATGATCTTTATTCTTCCTTGCATCTCCCATCTTCCACCTAGGATTGCCTTCTTTAAATCATACTTTTCTTTTTGAGACAGGATCGTGCCACGCTGGCTAGGTTGGCCTTGAACTTGAAATCCTCCTTACCCTCCTGAGCACCTGGGGTTACAGGCATGCATCATCGTGCCTCGTTTACTTCACACCCTTTTATATTTCCTTTCGTGCAGATCTGTTGGTGGTTGTTTATATTGTTCGACACACTGAAGAGAGAATGTCATTTTTTTTTTTTTTTTTTTTTTTTTTGCGGCACCGGGGATTGAACTCACAACCTCGCGCCTGCCAGGGCAGGCGCTTAAGGCACTGAGCCAAACTCCCAGCCCTGGTTTTTTGAGGCAGGGTCGCACTATGTAGCTCAGGCCAGCCTTGCGCTCGAGTTGTAGCTCAAGCTGGCCTTGAACTCACAACGCTCCTCCTACCTCAGCCTCCCAAGTGCTGGGATTAAAGGCGTGCGCCACCACGCCCAGCTTAGAATGTCATTATTTTGGTTCCCAGTGTTTCCATGAGGAACACAGCCTACTCATACTGTGTAAGAACTCCTCTAAACATAAACTTTGTTTTCTCATAGCTTCTTATCAGATTTTGCCTTTTTCTACAGCTTCGCTGTGATGTGTCTATACAGCAGCTGTTTTTGAATTATATTGCTTTGGATTCCTGGAGCTTCTTGAATCTGTGGTTTGGAATCTAAGTATCACTCTGTCCTATTTCTCTATCTTTGTGAGACTCCAGAGACACAGGTGAGACCTTCCCAGTTCTCTGTACTCTGTCTCATCTTTCTGTTTTTATTTCTTCATGCTGGATAATTTCTTTCATTCCACCTTGCAGTGTATTTGTCCTCCCTGTGTGGGTCTCTCCAGCCTGAGTGTTGATGCTTACTGAGCAAAGTGGAATCTCTGAGGAACATGGGGCTGACACAGGCCACCTCACTGAGTCCTCCCAACAGCCTGACCCTGTTACTATTCCAACTTATACATGGAAAAGTGCTCAAAGAGAGCATTACTATTTAAAAGCTTGATGAGGTGGTCTGAGGCTGGGTCTTATGAGACCAAAGTAGGACTCATGCTATCCAGGTCTTCCTCTTTTTGGCAGAGTTCATGTTTTTGTGTGGTTCCTGGGGTCAAACCAAGGGCCTCACTCATGCTGGGCCAGCGCCACACCACCCTGCTGCATCCCAGCTCCAGGGCTCATGCTCTTTACCAGGGCCTGCACAGCTCTTCTGCAAAGGGCCAGAGAGTTCACACTTTCTAGGCCATAGCTACTGGACTCAGCCATTGTGGTGCCAAAGGAGTCACGGACAATATGTAAATGAATGATGGTGACAGCATCCAGTGCAACTTTATTTATGAAAATAAGTGAAGGGGAAAAGTTGGCCCACAGGCTGTAGTTTGCATATCCCCACCCTGAACAATTATACTGTTATCTTTTTCTCCTTCTTTCTTGATCTCCAAAGTCTTCAGTTCAACAAATACTTACACTGTGGGTTCTAAGCAGAAGGCTGAGATGAGGAAGACAAAATCTCCATCTTAAATGTGGAAGATGGGTACATAAATAGGTCTGTAGTGAGAAAGCTAGACTGGGACTCATACCTGGGAATTAAGCATTAAAAAGTGAACCATCTTGTACATCTTTGTCCTTTGTCACCTTAGAACTCCACAGCATTCTCTCTTGTGCTCACGCACAATAATAAAACCTATTTCTGTGTCAAGGTGTCTTCGCCAGATGCTTTTGATAAAGGGTGCAGGAACCGCCAGCACAGACAACAGCAGCATAAGATCGAGCATAGAAAGTCAAAGCCAAGAAATGTGTCACTTTCCTGTCACTTAGACAAAATAATTGACCCTGAAACTTAAAGGAGGAGAAGGTTATTTGGCTTATGGTTTCAGTGG
Organism: Dasyprocta punctata; assembly: GCA_004363535.1. Classification (NCBI taxonomy): domain Eukaryota; kingdom Metazoa; phylum Chordata; class Mammalia; order Rodentia; family Dasyproctidae; genus Dasyprocta; species Dasyprocta punctata. The sequence goes on along the minus strand of RJWM01044496.1, from coordinate 6,977 downwards.
GTTCAGTCCACGGTTGTTGAAGCCAAGGCAGATACAGTATAGTATAAGGTTCTGGTGGAGGAAAGCTGCTTACCTCATGGCAGCCAGGAAACAGAGAGGAAACAAAGGGTCCAGAGAGAAGAATACAGCCTCCCAAGTCACATGACCACCTCCAACCAGGACCTACTTCAGCCATGAACTCATCAGTGGATGAATCCACTGATGGGTAAACTTCCCCATGAGCCAATCACTTTTCAAAAGCCTCTCCTGAGCACATGGGACATTGGGGGACATTTTACATGTAAACCATACAAGAGGTATCTTTAGACTAGAGCTGCTCCTGATGACATATGAGGTGGTGACAAGCTTTTCAGGGAGAGAATCACATGCAGAGATGCTAAGGAGAATTCCAGATATAGTAGCAGCACAAACAAGAACTTTCCTGTCCACCTGCTGCTCATCTTCCCTTTGCTTTACCAGCACTCCCTTCCTTCCTTGCTTCCTTCCTTCCTTCCTTCCTTCCTTCCTTCCTCTATTTCTGGCCATAACCATTTGCACTTTGGTTCACAATGGTTTTGCCTTGTATCTCACCTTTCTCTTTGATTTCCCTTTCTTCCTTTCTTCTCTTCTATTTATTTTAATTTACTTTTCATTTGTGACCCTGGAACTCAGGACCTTTACTATTGGCTACATTCTTAACCCTTTTTATCTTGAGACAGGGTCTCACTAAGTTGCTAAGCTGCCCAGGCTGGGCTTGAACTTGTGATCTTCCTGCCTCAACTTCCCAAAGTGCTGGGTTTACAGGTGTTTGCACCACATCCAGAAATTTACTTTTTTAAAAAAAGTTACTGAATAATTGCTGATTCAGTTCTTCTGTAGTGGGCTCAAGACACAAATTTATTTCACAGATTTTATCTGAGGGGAAGCCATGTACATCAAGCTGGTGGCATATTTATCTGGTTTATCTAAGGTAAATAGTTACATAACATTAGAAGATGCCATTTAACCTAGGTAAAATATTAACTTAGTTCCACTGCTTCGGTCAAGGTTGAAATCCTCTAGTCAATTCTGGGTGGTCAAAACACCCACTGTTTGACCGATTCAGTTTCGTTTTGCTTCTCTTTCCCATACTTCTTTTTATCTGTTTTGTTAATCTCTTTCTCTCTGCCTTCTCTCATTCTTCCCTCTCCTTTTTTCCTCTCCTCCCCCTTTTTTCTGGTACTGGGGATTGAACTCAGTGCTCTCCCACTAAGCTACACAGCCGGTCCTTTAGAGATAGGGCCTTGTTAAATTGCTAAGCTGCTGGAACTTTCAATCCTCCTGCTTTAGCCTCCTAGGGTGCTGGGATCACAGGTGTGCACCACCACACCTGGGTTTCCTTTTTCCCTCTTTCCTGAACTTTCTGACTTCTTGTACTATATCTGGACACATGCCATTTCCTTTCTCCTTTCTGAAAATAAAGATTATTTCTAAAATAATATTTGTTCACTACTTCAATTAATATTTATTGAGCCATTTCCATATAGTTGATTTTTTTTTTCTAGGTGATAGGCTGGGCATACAAAAATAAACATAAAAGACAAGAAAAACTAGATAAATGACAACAAACAAAATACATTAACAGGACAGATTAGAAGTATGGGAAAGAGAAACAACATAGAAAGGTTAAATGCTATGGAGGAAAATTTTAGCACTTCAGAAGTATGGGTGTTGTGTTACACCTTGAAATAAATTGATTAGGAAAGCTCATTAAGAGATAATTTGAGGGTATGGTGGCATGTGCCTGTAGCCCAAACTACCTGAGACTGAGGCAGGAGATCTAGAGCTCAGGTCAAGGTCAGTCTGCACCGGGGGAGGGGGATTGGAGATGTTGGGTTCAATTATTCTTGGTACAAAAAAATAAGTTAGAGGGAACATCTTTTGGATGACTTGGAGTTTTGTTTTACAACTGAGGATAGAAAACGAAGGGTCAAGGCCTCCATGCACAGTAAGCAACATTTCACTATTCAAGGAAACACCCAGGAGGTTTTACCCTGCTAGCCAGGGATCCTTACCATTTCAAGTCGTTTTGACCCAGGTAGGTGACCTAGCCTCCAGTAGCCACAGAGAAGTGTTTGTGAATGAACGAATGTGCAGTCACCGAGATGGGAAAGACTGAATGACAATACCCAGCCACCCATGTGCTCAGGGCTCATCTGCCTGCACCTTCTCTTTTTGTGGTGTAATTTTACTCAGCAATGGATATCGAAAGTGCCACTTTATGAACCTACTCCCCCTCCTCAGCTGGAAAGCAGAAGGGTGTGTTTGTGGGTTTTAAGCTGCCCCAGATATCAGTACCTCCTGCATCAGGACAGTCAACTGGACTCAGTTACACTTGTGTCTCTTTCTCCCTTAGTAGTCGAGTCTTTTCTGGGTTGGAACCATCTCTTATGATCTTCATATCTCCAGCACCAGCACAGGGCTGGGCAGGGATTCCTGCTGAAGGAATGTGTCTGCAGTACCCTGGAGGACGGGGTGATGGAGGAAAATATGTGGGTTATCAACATCAGACAGAGAAGTGTTGTCTGGTTCCTGAAGTGTATTTATCTCCTTTAGAGAAAACATAAGCCAGGCGGCAGGCTGAGCCAGGAGGATTACCATGAGTTCGAGGCCAGCCTGGGCTATGTAGTGAACTCAAGGCCAGCCTGAACTACACATGGAGATCCTGTCTCCAAACAAAAACCAAAACCAAATCCACAAGCCTTACCTTACTGGTGTAGAATTTAGCTTTTTGACTTCTGTGTTATAAAGCCTGATGAGTTCGTGCAATGTATTCTCACCCTATGCTGCGGGCCTGGCAAGTGCGCTGGTGTTACCAGTGAGAACTGGGAACTGAGCTCTCAGGACTAAGACTGGCCGGCTGGTGACAGGCTGCTCCACTTTGGGGCTGCGGACACTGATCCACCCAGGAGGCATCATCCGGGTCTTCAGTCTTTTCAGGGGAAGTCTCTGCCTGCCCCCTTGGCTAGCACCTTCTCCCTGGGAGGCCTCTGCTTTAGGGGCATCTCCTCCACTTTAGGGGGGCCTGTCTCAGGCCCCCTTCCATAGGATACCTGTCCTCGGGTGAGACTGTCCTGGCTGCCCCTCTTAGAGCCTCCACAGAACGTCGCTTTCCCTGGGGTGCGCCTGCCCGTCATCCCCCCTACCATGGGCACACCCACGAGGAGCACTGCTCCCCTCCCACCGAGATAGCTCTGCCCTGCAGTCCCCTCACTCGGGGGAAGCTCCAGCCTCGGGCCCGCACCCCGCACCCACGGAGCCACCTCTGCCCGGCAGCCCTTCCGCCCAGGGGAGTCCCTGTCCCCCCAGTCGCCTCTCCTCTCCACACTCCCTGCGGAGCACCTGCGCTCCCTCTCGCGTGATGACTGCTTCCTCCGGCATCCCCAACCTCCCCTGGGGGAGCCTCCGACCCGGGCCTCTCTCCTTCCCCTCAAGGTGACTCTTCAGTGTGTCGCCCCCTCCCCTGGGGCAGCTCCTGCTCCGGGCCCTCTGCGTCCCCCGTCCGGGCCTCCTCCCATGGGGACCCCTCCCCAGGACGGTGGCCTTTCCGTGGCACCACCTTCCGGAGGGCCCTCCCGCTGCTGGCGTCCTGCCGACTGCACCCCTGACACCCCCAGCCTCCCTCTCACACTAAGGACTTCCGCCGCGCCCCCTCCTCAGGGGCGGGACTTCCTCCGCGTTCCCTCCCCGGGGGCGGGACTTCCGCCGCGCCCCTCGCCCACCGCCAGTCCGCGTCCTACGCCTCAGGCGGCCGGGCTCCGCCTCGCGCTCCGGGCGGGTGCGCGCTCTGGGGGGCGGCGGCCGGGTTGCGGGGCGCGTCCTCGCCGCGCTCGTGCTCCTCCCTTCTGCGTTTACTCCATCGTCTCCCCCTTCTCTCTGCTAGTCTCCTCGTTCGCTCCCAGCGTCGCGAGCGGCAAGATGGCGGCGCCCAGGCCGCAGCCCGCCCGGCTGTCGGGCATCATGGTCTCCGCGCCCATCCAGGACCTGGAGGCCCTGCGCGCGCTCACAGCGCTCTTCAAGGAGCAGCGCAATCGGTAACGGCACGGGCACGGGCGCGGGCGGGGCGGGCCGATGGGGGCCGCGGTTCCGGTCTCCCGCGCGCGGCGGACGGGGCCGGGCCCTGCGGGGAATCCGCGTCCCTGCGTTGCCGGGGGTTGGCCCCGGCTCCGGACAGCCCAGGCCTCGCCGCCTCCCGGGGGACACCTCTGCCACCAGTTCGAGGGAGACGATCCCCAGGAGCCCGGCAGACCTGGATTTGGCTCCTGGCGTCGCCGGCGCGCTTGCTAGGCACTTTCTCCGAGCCTTCGATTTGTGGTCTAGACGTGGGACTAGTGCATAACGTCATCGCTGGAGTGTGCAGAGGGGCGGGTGAAGTGAAGAAGCACTGCGAACAGGACGTGACGCCCGCAGTCAGTGCTCGCTTGACTTTGTTCCATTGTTCTCTGGGGTCGTTTCCTCGGCTGTTGGATGGGAGTAGTGTTGAACACTGCCTCCCTGGTGGGGTTGCCACGAGGATTAAATGAGATAATGCATATTAAGTCCCGAGGACTGCTAAAGAAAGGTTAGCTGACATTGACATTTAACACACGGATTGAGGGTCCCGGGTGTTGTGCTTGCGCAGTCCTTGGTCTCTCTTGGAGGGAGCTAAAATGATACGCAGGCCTGGGGATGTGGACAGAAGGCACAGAGCACAGAAGAAAGGAAGACTTAGGCTTGGTCCGGGTGATCACTAACTGTACTCCTCTCTAAGTGAGGCTTCCCTTAGCCGCAATCGCAGTGGGAGAACAAGCTGCTTGAAAGCCCCAGGTCCCCCTACTTGGGCTTTTGAGGAGCTATGTTAAGGTATGCTATAAGATACATGTTGATTTGAAGCTTAGGCGTAGGCCTGGCCCTCCCGGGACCCCCAGCCCCATCGTGAACCGTTTGTTGGACACCTGTGGAACAGGCTGTTTGCCGGGGCCTGAGTGTACCAAGATGAATGTCACATGACTTTTATCAGGCGTGTCAGGGAGTTGCTGCGCAATGGAGTCATCATGGAGGTCTGGACGGGAAGAGGGTGCTGGTACAGAGGGAGCGCAGGGATCTGTTGCACAGATCTGAAAACCAGGAAGGGCTGTAAGGTTAACGCAGCTGCTGGGTTACAGACGCAGGGCCTAGCCAGATGGAAGGTGTTTGTGAAAGGACCCCAGACTGGTTTTGCAGAGCTGCAGAGAGGATTAAGTGAGGCACCACTCTGTGTCTGGTCCAGGGGAGACATTCAAACTTGAGTTTTTCTTGAAACCTGTTGGAGAAAGTCCAAGGCCCTGAGCCGTTTTATACTGCCCTTCTTGACTTGGCCTGTTGTGAGGCAAGTTCTGGGAAGCCCTCTAGGTTTTTATCAAGGGAGTGGCGTGAGGAGATCCTTGCATTAGACCTTTGTGATGGCCATCCTAGGGAATAAAGGCGTAAAGCTACAGGCAGGGGGGTCTTAAGAAGCTATTGCAGAAGCTCAAGTGAAAAAGTGCCTGAATTAGGATGTTGTGGGGGTGGAGAGGGTAAATCATGAGAAATAATTCTAAGACTGAATGGATAGGACTCAGGGGCCAATTGGGTTGTTGGTGGGGGATGAGAAATGAGACCGTTTCCAGCTGGGTTCAAGTTCTCAGATGGTGTCCTTGTTCCCGGCCGTTTGGAGACGTTTGGAGACCAGGAAACGTGACCTGAGGGGCAGGTCATGAGAAGGAGAGACACAGCTGAGTGGTGGTGCTCCGGGCAGTCTCTGAGTACAGACCGCTGGTCCTGCCTCTGCCACCATCCCGTCTGTGTCATTGGGCAGGTGGATCACCAGGGGTCTGCCTCTGAGAGGATCCCTCTAGTCCTGACCTCACAGGGATCCTTGGGTGGCAGGGTGGTGTTTCCTCACGCAGGGCCTACTGTGGTGTCCAGCATGAGCGAGAATGCAGAGGGACTCCCAGGCAGGGTGACCCAAGGTGCCAGGAGCCGGAGGAGACCTAAAGAGAGGCCAGATGAGTCCTTAGAGTAGCAGGCAGGAAACACCAGACAAAGTGAAAACTAGAGTAGGCAAAGTAAGAAAGTAATTCTGAGATTCTTTGTACCTTTTCTCGGGGGCACAAGAGCTGAGAACTGTAGAATTCATGTGCTTTGTGTTCCTTGGTGCTGCAAAACAGGCACTGTCTGTGGTGGCTCAAGTGGCAGAAGTGTCACAGTGGAAGAGCAGTGACTTTGCATCCCTGTAGATCCAGATCTGCATCCTGGCTTAGTCTGTGTAGACTCTGGAAATGGATGGTAATAACCACTTTGCTGGATTATGTTGAAGATCTGTGATGTTATGTGTTTAGCACTGTGGTTTACGCACAATAGATGCCACTTACTTAGGGCCTGCTATTCAGAAATAGCTCTAAGTGACTGAGAACCAAATTCTGTCTCATCTCCTGCCTTATTGGAAACAATTGAAGCTATTTCAGGAAGATGATATTTTATTCTAATTTTGAGGTTTCCAGAGAGAGAGGGAGAGAGAGGGAGAGATTGATTGATTGATCCCAGGGTCTCATTACAGATTTTAGCAACCCCCAAGTGAGAGGAAATGCTTGCATACTGTTGAAATGGTTTTAAATGTGCCCACAAATTCTGTGATGGAGGAGGTAAGTTTTACCCTGAGTGTGGACTGAACTTAGTCCCCTGTCCCAGAGGAGTTGAATCTGGTAGCAGAGATGGCGAGTGACTTCTGAGATGAGGTCCTGCAAGGTACCGCAGCTTCTTGGCCCTGTCTTGGATCATGCACTGGAACCTGTGGCTGCCACAGCCACAGGCACACAGCACTGCACTCTCGGGAGTGGACATCTGGTCCCCATCAGACCTGCAGCCACGAGTACAGCCACCAGAGACCCCAAGCTGCCCAGGGCCCTGCCCTCCCACCTGGGTGTGGGAGATCATGATGTCGTTTTTTTTTTTTTTTTTTT
>RJWM01044495.1:0-13258 GCA_004363535.1 Dasyprocta punctata | reverse complement strand
TTTTGCAGTTGAGTGTTTGGAGAACACGCCTTTATTTAATTTGTGTGATCCTGGGGACTGAACCCAGGGCCTTCACACTGAGCTACATCCCCAGCCCTTTTGAAATTTTTTTTACTTTGAGTCAGGAGCTCACTAGGTTGCCAATCCTCCTGCTTCAGCCTCCCAGAGTGCTGGCATGACAGGCGTGTGCTCTCTCCCCGGAAGGACATCCCAATTCGAACGGCATCTAGGAAAGTTATGGGGGGAGTGGGAGAAAGAAGACGAAGCAGGGGGAGCTGCCCCCTGTCCCTAGTCTGTGTGCTGTGAGAAACAGAAAGCTCAGGATGGGGTTCCAGCCTCACTGGGAGTCAGGGGTACCCCGGAGTCCCCCCCACCAACCTGCATTGTCCTATCAGACCTGGAAGCTGTTTTCTGGGCTGAAAATAGTCAAGGGGGCTGGTATTTTCCCTGGAAATCAGGTGCATACCTGCCCCCCCATGTCTTGCTGAGGGTCAAAATTAGTTGACCTCAGGGAAAAGTGTGGGCTACCCAGCTGGGTTAGAAGGAGCGTGGTCAACAGGAAGCTGTTGTCCCGGAGGACGAGGTGCTTAGGAAGCCCCGGGTCAGTAAGCTGTGATGTTCCTGCCCCAGCACGTACAGAGGAGGTGGCCTTGTTTACAGGAAATGCCACGCGTTATCTGTTGGCCCCATTTGACACATGGGGAAACAGGGACTGCTCAAAGAAATCTGCATTCAGAAATGGAAAGCTGTTCTCCTCGTAACATCAGGTTTGGTAAAACCCAGGCCTTGTCTTCTGTCCTCTCCTGTTTTGGAGCATACCCGGCAAGACCAAGGACAGAAAAACAAGAAAGTTGTGCTGTTTTTTTGTCTCCTAAAAAAGAACACCAAACCCAAAACAGAAACACAAAGCAAGACTTTAATTATCATCTTTTTTTCCGGTTTTTTTTTTTTTTTTTTTTGTTCTCCAGCCAGAAAACATTATGTTGTTAGACAAGAATATTCCCATTCCACATATCAAGCTGATTGACTTTGGCCTGGCTCATGAAATAGAAGATGGAGTTGAATTTAAGCACATTTTTGGGACCCCAGAATTCGTTGGTGAGTTTTAGGCCTGTTTCTGTCGCAGAGCAGAATCTGGCAATGAAAGGCAGAGAAATCCCATAAACAAACCCTGGGTCTGGGGCTGTGGCCTCTGGCCAGCGGGACCGGGACAATGCCTGGGACACCCTCGAAACCTCACTGGTGGGAAGGAAATGTCACAGGCCCCTGGGGGAGGAGCAAGCACAGGCCCAAGTGCCCGGTGGGACAGGGTCGCCGGGGCAGCAGAGGCCTTTGCAGGCTGACACCCCCCCCCCCGAGCAGGCCCCACTCGCGCCCCTGGGTGAGTTCCTTGTGTAGATTTAGAGTCGTGTCCTCCTCTCACAGCCCCCTGCCCACTGAGCCTTCTCGCCAGTGGCTCTCCTGCGTACCTGGCCTCACTCATGCACAGGGGTGCCCAGCTCCAGCACACCCCAGCTGCTTCCTGTTCCCTTTGTCCCTTCACCCTTGGGCCAGGTGCACCTGGGGATCCTGTACCCCAGAATCCATGGGGGCTTGAGCGGGAGGTTGGAACCACAGAGAAACAGCACAGCACAGAGCAAAAGGGCTGTGTGTTAAGAACCTCTTTCTGTCCCTTTCTCGTTTCCTCTTTCCCTCTCTTTTTCTCTCCCTCTCTCCCTCTCTTTCTCTCTCATCCTCCCCTCCTCTCCTCCTCTCCCCCCTCAGAGCTGGAGTGGTTTTAGAGATGCAGGGAGGGCATGGTTTCCTCAGAACCTGAGGGCTGAAACTCCTGACCACAGGTCAATCACTAAGAAAGGCAGAATGTTCCGGACCTTTGAGCTGATGAACTTCGGGGCTCAGGTACTAGTGCTGCAGCCACTAGAAATGGGGGTGCAGAGACCTCCCTCCCAGGCCCCATGCGCCTGGAGCTCTTGGATTTGGTCTCAGGTAATTCCCAGATGACCTCATGAAGCCAGTTGAACTGTCTTGTCCAGCAAGTGCCTTGTTCCAGGCCACACAACCAAGTAGGTGATGGCCCTGAGTTTCAAATCAGATAAACCAACATCAGAGCCGGGTTCTTCCATTACGCTGGGCTGTAGCAGAAGTGTCGGAGAGGGCTCTGCCCTCAAGGAGCTTTGAATGCTGTTGTGAACTCGAGACCTGAAGAAACCAAATAAGAATCTAGATCACCGGGTCTGGTTTAACAGTATGAATACAGAGGAGCAGAGGATTCTAGTCAAGGTCACCAAAGCCCTGCTTCGCTTACCGCCTGACAGACTTTAGGTGAGGCATGGGGACACACTGGCATGAAGGAGCCACGCTCTGAATGGCACACCCACGGTTCCTGGAGGACGGCAGAGCCCCCTTGAACCACGGGACGTGAGACATCTGGACTTGTCTAAGAGAGCAGCTGCCGCCCACCATTTGCGTGTGTGGTGAAATGTGTATGTTCACCGATGAGGTTTCTACCAACTGCTCGACAACTGTCAATAGTTCAATTCGAAATTCAGGGCAATCAAGGGAGAGGCAGCACAGGACAGGGTGTATTTAGCTACAAAGTTAGTAATACAAAGGGTGTTCAGGAAAGGCATCCAGTCTGGCAAAGTCCGGGCCTTCATTCATGGCCAATGAATGAGCAACAAAAAGCAGGTGTTGGGGAAAGGAGCCGTCTCTCAGGGGCTGGGGAGAGGCCCAGATGCAGTGGCGGCACCACGTGACCGCATCTGTTAGGGACAAGTCCAAAGCCACTCTGGGTAGAGTCGCAAATTCCTACCAGATTGTCGGTGTGGGCCGGTTATGGATAGCCGAGTCCATACCATGAACAGGGTTTTGCCCAGTGGTGGGCTGGTAAGTGTCTAACAACCAAGTCTCAAAAACAAATCCCCACCCCCCAAAAAAATCTCTAAGTTATAGAATTGACTAATTTCCAGCTACAAACAAATTATCACTGAATATGGAATTGGCTCTTAGGAGGCTGTTTGGGTTTTTTTTGGTCCTAGTTTTGCTTGTATTTCACGGCTATATAAAGTGATTTCTCTGAGGCCCTGCCTAAATTGTGGTGAATTTTCCCCTCCAAGACCCCTGAGGAATGAATGGGCTACAGCCGTTTTCCCCTCCTTTCACCATTCCTTTGAAATGTCAGCCGGAAACCCAGGGTAACAGAGGCACCGCTAGCTGCTGGTCCAAAAGACCTTCCCACTGCACAATTGCGTCCTTGAGAAAAGTTTCTTTTTAATGAAGTTCTGGGTCCATAGGAAATATGAAACTCTCTAAAGGTAATACAAATGCCTGTCCCCTCAAGATCCTGAGTTCATATATTGTAATCCTAGAGAAAAGTAATTGGAATTCTCACTGGTAAAGTCTAATCTATCACTTCCAGTGCAATGCACAGTGAGAGAAAAGAGATAGAGACATATCTACAATCTGGGGAGCCAAGCGGTCCTAAATCCAATCCGGGACAAAGGCCATGATCCAGGGCTGCACCTGGGTTTTAATAATTTGTGAAGAGAGGCATGGCTCAGGTTGAGTGACTGTGAGGACAGCAGGAATCGTGTGAGTACTGTGAGCTGGGCTATTGGGGAGGCAAAGGACACCTCTGAAATGTGCGGAGAGAGGTACGCAGCAAGAGTGAGAGATTCTGGGAACAGGCAGCCTCTAAGCCTGGAGGAATCTGCATAACACAGTTCGAGGACGTGTCTTGTGTGTTGGGTTGGCTGCCTCAGCCTTGATGCCGGCCTTTATCTGCCCCGGGAGCCTCTGTCAGCCTAGCTCAGGCTGAGTAGGGGGGAGCCTTAGGCAGGACTGCACACAGACCTGTCGTTTGCTTCCAAGTGCCTCGGCTACCCCTTCGCCCCACTCACAGCCAGTCGAGGGGCTAGAGCACCTCCCTCACATCAGCTCTGGGCCTCTCAGTACGCAGAAGTAGGGTGAAGGTGAATTAAAATGGAGCAGGGGGGTCATCTTCTTTCAGGGGCGTCATCACTGTGGTCCTCCACAGTAGTAACTCTGTCTTCACCCCTTGCCCCGCCCCTGAAATCCAGTGAGTCGAACTTAGAGCTGGATCTCTGAGCAACCAGCAAATGGGACTAGGAAGAAACTCTCCTGATCACAGAGGTCAGAGACCTGCAAGAGGTAGATATGCAGGGATGTAAGATGTTGGCTTTATCAGATGCTGACTGTAAAGTAAGCAAAACGTCGAACTAGAAGTTAGTGCCACAAGAACGAGCAAGAAACAAGAGATGTAAAAAGAAAGAAAGAAAGAAAAGACCAGGCAGATGTTGGAAAGAACTAAATAGAACTTGAAGCAATTCAATATACACTCATGTGCCATAACCTGGCCTGCCGGCTACTTCAGTAAGATACAAGCAAAATGACTCCCTAGAAAAATCATCACAGTTTGGATATCACAGCAGTGTCAAATTACCCTAAGAGTTTCTTAATGGGTATTCCTATTCTGTGCCCATTTGTCAGACCATTTTGCACATTACTTCCCTAAAGAAAGTTTTGGCTGAACATGGTGGCGCATGCCTGTAATCCCAGCACTTGGCAGGCTGAAGCAGGAGGATCACCACAAGTCAGAGGCCAACCTGGGCTACATAGTGAGTTCAAAGCCTGCCTGAACTACATAGCAAGAGCCTGTCTCAAAAAAAAAAAAAAAAAAAAAGTCTTTCATATGCTCCTTAAGATACAAATACAAAAAGTGTTCATGGTAATATTGTTCCAGCAGTGAGGAAGACGGAAACCATCCACATGATCTCTGAGAGGAGAATGCATGAAAAATGATAGTTACTGAGGGTATTTACAGTGAACTGTAATGCAGCCCAGAAAATGGAAGACCACAGACAAATATTTGCTGAACGAAAGAAGCAAGCACAGAACAATCAAGTGACAATCACATGCAGTTTGATGCCATTTTTATTTTTTTAATTTTTTATAACTATCTTAACTAGTTCTTATATATATGTGTATATATATGCACACACACATATACATATGTTTTTCCTTTCAGCTTCTCACACTAGTGTGACAATACGATGTTTACATGTGTGTCTGATTTATTTCGCTTGTGAATGTGGTCTCAAATTAACGCCAGTTTTATAAAGCTAAAAAAATAAGCAAAGGCAGGACAGTGGTTCTCAGTAGGGAAGATAGAAGCAGGGGAGACAGGACTGGGGATACAGCTCAGTGGCCCAGCGCCTGCCTGGGAAGCATGAAGTCCTGAGTTCGATTCCTGGTACCCTGAAAAAAAAAAAACAAACAAGTAGGAGAGCCAAGAGAGGAATGGCAGCCGTGCCCTGAAGATGCACTGGTTTAGCTCCTGTTCTAGACAAGCAAACTTAGCCTTTCCCACTCTCTTCCTTTTCCATCTGGAGTTAAGGAGTCTCAGTTCTTCCTCCTTTGAAGATGCAGCCCTCTCTGTCACCATAATTTCATGGCCAACCTTTAAAAAAGTCATCAACACCCTTATTTCTCTTCCTTCCCTTTGGACCCTGGCTCTGATGAGTGTGGTTTTCAACACTTGTTCTCCAGCTTGATGTCTCCGGGCAGCGCGTGCACCTCCTCTGTCCCCAGGAGCCCTCTCTCCACCTCCACTGGGTCATTGGCTCTGCTCCACTTCGTACCTGCACCTCGGGGACTCCACATTTGATGGCTCAGCCCGGTTTCCCCCACCTCGTCCCGTCCTCTTTGGCTGCCACCCAAGCCCCTGGGCTCATCATCGCCCCTGAGGCCCCCCAGTGATGTCCTCTGCCCTCAGGCGGGAGGTCTGCTCTTCCAGCCAGACTCGGGAAGGTAGATTCTCTCTCTCTGGCTTCTTTTCTTTCCCGTCGCCTTTCAGCACTGATCTGACTGTGTCCACCAGAGAGCTCCAAAGCAGGTCTCATCGTGAGGCCTTGTTTCTCCTTCCTGTGACTTCCCCTCCCTGCATGCCTCTTGCTGTCGGGGAGTTCCTATATCCCTTCTCTCTCCCTCGCTACCCAGGCCTGTTCATAGAAGACATCTACCAGATTAATAGGCAGCTCATGTCTCAGTCTGTTTTGGGCTGCTATAACAAAACAGCTTCAACTGGGTAATTTATGAACCACAAAAAGTTATTGCTCAGGGTTTGGAGGCTTGGAAGCCCCAGGTGAAGGCATCAGCAGTCAGTGTCTGGGGAGAGATCATTCCTTACAGATGGTGCCTCTGTCTTCACATGGGAGAAGGAGTGGACAGCTTCTCTCTCTCTCTCTCTCTCTCTCTCTCTCTCTCTCTCTCTCTCTCTGTCTCTCCATGAGCCACATTCCCAGCTGTTTTTTTTATTTTGAGACAGGTCTTGCTAAATGGCCCAGGCTGGGCTCAAACTTCTGATTCTCCTGCCTCAGCCTCCCAGAGTATTGGGGTTACAGGCATGCAACACCATGCCTAGCCCTGGGGTCTCTTTTATTAGGTTCCAGCTGCATGACCGAATCACCTATTATGCTGGGGCAGGGGTAGATTTCAACCTGTGATCTTTGGGGAAACATTTGGGCCATAGCCACAGTCTTTCTCAGACTCCTTAGAGATCCAGGTCACCCTCATCTGCTACTCGGCCTTTCCTTCCCGGGGATCCAGGCTGGAGACATTTGGCACCAAAGTCCCTACAACTCCCCATGTCATCTCCCCTCATTTCTGCCTCCTCTTGACTCCTGAACATGGCTTCTTGCAGCTCCAGAAATTGTGAACTACGAGCCCCTGGGGCTGGAGGCCGACATGTGGTAAGTGGTACAGGCTGCCCTGGGGCCCTTGGGACTCTTGTCGTCATTGACATCTGGTTGACCTTGAACCCCATTTCTCCACCCTCACCTCACAGAGTCTCCCTAGCTGAAGGCTGAGACAGTAGTGACCTCAGCTCCCTGAGTCGGTCCACCGGTGTTAGCCTGGGCAGATCGCGGTCATTTACTGGGGTCTGTTTCTTTTTTTGAATGCTGTGTCATGGTGCGCAAGGCCTTTGCGACTTTCCTAAAACCCTGCCAGCTCCCCTGCAGGGTGGTTGTCATTATCCTTGTTGTGTAAGGCAAAGGGGACTCAGGGGGTGGTAAGCCATGTGCCCAAACCGCGGAACCCGCGTAGGAGCGGGATGCAGAGAGAGGAGCTGGAGGCGCCATCAGGGAGACAGGCGGCCTCTCATCCGTCCCCACATGGTGCAGGGAGTCCCTGACTGGCTGGGATTGGAGCAGGCGGCCCTGACTCGGCTGTGTTTGTTTGCAGGAGCATCGGCGTCATCACCTACATCCTGTGAGTAGCCCGAGCCCGGGCTCTGACCCAGCTTAGATGGGGCAAGTGGGAGGACAGACAGAGGAGCGGGAGGTCAAACGGGCTGACACTGTTTAGCGCCACAGGCCGCATGCTCCCGACCTTGCCTCTTCTCTCCTGCCTTTCCTCTTCCTTCCCTATCCTTTTTCCTTCCTCTCCCCGCTCTCCTGCTTTCTTTTCCCGCTTCCCTGCCCTGAGCTCCCCAGCGCTTGTGCAGAGCGCTCCTGCTCACTCCCTTTGTGCAGGGGTCTCTGGGCTCAGGAGATGGATGCCGCGCCTTCCTGCCTCAGCAGCCTCGGGCAGGTGCTTGTGCTTTGGTTCTGCTTTTCTCATCAGAAGAGTAAGAATCACAGACTCCCTGCCCCGGGAAGGGGGCTCACTAGGCTGTGGTACCTGCATAGCGAGGAGTCAGCTCACAGTTGGAGGGCGGGGGGCACACCCTGGGGTTCCCTCCACGCTCAGTGGCCCCATAAACTAGCTCTGCGACTCGCTATGGATCCACGGCACATAGATCTCCTGGGCAGCTCCGGGGTCTCACTGCTGGCTGCACGGTGGGGCTCTTACTACCTCACGTGGCCCAGTCTCCCATCAGGACTCTGAAATTAGGACTGCTTGGGGTAGGGCTTCAGCAGAGGCTGGGCGTAATGGTGCATGCATGTGATCCCAGCACGCTGGGTGGCTGAGGCAGGAGGATATTGAGTTCAAGCTTAGCCTGGGCAATTGAACTTCCTTGCCTTAAATAAAAAAGGGCTGGTGATGTGGTTCAGTGTGAAGGCCTTGTGTTCAACCCTCAGCACAGAAAGAAAGAAAGAAAGAAAGAAAGAAAGAAAGAAAGAAAGAAAGAAAGCAAGCAAGCAAGCAAGCAAGCAAACAGCTGAATCTGATACCATGAACCATTGATCTGTAATTCCGGATCAGAGCCAAAATATTCAGATGTAGGCTCTTGCAACCTGGGTTTCTTTGGGGCTCTCCTCATGTTGAGATGTTAAGGAATTCCAGGGTGTGCAGAGCACACAGCCTTCTTAGGGCTCCCCCGAATCTGACACCTCTCTCTGGGTGACCTGCTCTTCCGCAGGCATGGTGCCAGGCCCTCAGAATGCTGGCGCAAAGAGGTCTCCCCGGCTCCCCAGGCTCCCTGTCCGTGGCGGACACCTCACCGCTGACTCCCACCCAGGAGACCGCGGGCTGTGCTGGAGGCTTGAACGCACCTCTGCAAGACAGATGGGGAGGCCCTGGCTTCCTGGGCCTGTGGGAGGCTTAGCCAGGGAGAGAGAATGAGGAAGCCAGGTGTTAGAAGGGGGGTGTGGGAATGAGGTCAGTTCTCTGGTGCAGGGGGGAGGAAAGGATCGAGTTGAGATGTAATCCTGTGCAAACCAGGGAGTCTTTGTGTGCTCATGATGACAACACAATGCCCATTAATTCTAGAGCCTTTCCTACGGCTTGGGTGACACAAAGCATTTTATTTGTACACCGATTCATCGCCACAGCCATTTCAGGTGGTTGTGGTTATTTTCTTCATTTTACAAATGAGGAAACAGCAGCCCAGAGAGGGTGAGGCACTTACCTAGGTTTGCACAGCAAAGGTCTGGCCGAGCTGGATTGAAATAGTGGAAGTGTCCCATTGCTGCCACCGTGCTAAGAGAGCAGCAGGGGGGATGGGAAAGACCTTCGAGAGATTCTGAGTAGTGGAAATAGTGAGACTTCAGGCAAGGGACTGGCAGGAGAATCCAAGGTGATGGCTGGGTCCCCAGTGTGTGTGCATTTGGGAAGGGATGTCTTTAAGGCATGGAGGGGGATTTGGGCTGAGCAAGTCTGGGGAAAGCGGCACATCTGGGCAGAGCCCAGGAACACTGGGATATGAGTGGGGAGGTGGTGGACCCCGGAGTACAGTGTAGGACACATCCTTGCTGACCCTCGTGGGCCCCATTTCTGTGCCTCTCGGTCTTTGCTCAGTTTCTCCCATGGCCTGGGGGGAATCTCGCTGTCTCCTCTGATGTCTTCAAGGCGCAACCGAAGCAAATGTCTGCTCTCCTGCAGAGCTGCCCCGCCCCCTTCCCCGCACTCCCCAAGTCCTCTATTGGGTCTTCCGTGATCCTTTGGTTTATTCTTCCGGGGATTATAAAGAGCCAGTCTCTGGGTTTCTCTCCTCTCAGCTTTTGAGGCCACTGAAGGCGCTGTTTCCCCTCTGTCTATCGGGTGCTCACAGGCGCTCTGTAAAGTGAGTTGATCGGACCCCAGTGCAAAGGCCGCTCTTGGTTGCCCGGGTGGGGCAGCGGTGCTGTGGGAGCCCCCAGCCTCACCCCGCAGCCTGGGTCCATCCCCCACTTTGCACCTCCTTTCTCACAGTCACATGGTTCTCTCTCGTTGTGCTCAGCCTGAGCGGAGCGTCGCCTTTCCTGGGAGACACAAAGCAGGAAACCCTGGCAAACATCACAGCAGTGAGTTACGACTTCGACGAGGAATTCTTCAGCCAGACCAGTGAGCTGGCCAAGGACTTCATTCAGAAGCTGCTGGTGAAAGAGACCCGGTAAGAGGACCAAGCAAGGCACTCGCTGGGTTCTCAGCTACCGATCCTCTCCTGATCTCCGAGGCGTGTCAGTCTGTCCTCCTCTGTCACGGCTGTCACCTGCACCGCTGTGTTCTAATCCAGGGAGGTGCTGAGAAGTGAGACTGGCCAAGGCTTGGTGTTCACTTTGTTTGCCCAGGTCACGGGCTGAGAAGCCGATAACTCTGTGTGTGTGTGTGCGCGTGTGTGTGAGCTTGGAAATTCTTAGGGCTTATTACCTTGTGCTGTCTGTCCCAAAGGCACCTGGAACTTGACCTGGAGAGGTAAAACTGCAGGATTTTTTTTCTACTGTATTTAATTTTTAAAATAATTTTTTGTTAGTACGTATTTGCCATGCATAACGATCACATTCACCATAGGAAATTTGTATCTGTGTATAATGTGACTTAATTCTTCCTTTTTTTCCATTTCCCTCCCCTCCCTTTCACCCTTCCTCCCCCCCACCCCCTCGCACTTACAAAAGCGTCATTTCCATTTTTCTCTTCCATTCTTTTTTTAAATCCCTTTTTTGGGGGGGCTGGGGATTTCACTTAGTGGCACAAGCACCTGCCTGGCATATGCAAAGTTGTGAGTTTGATCCCTGTTACCACCCCCCCCCGCAAAAAGAATCCTTTTTTCTTTCTTTTTCTCCCCCCCTGCCGTGTTCCCACTCCCTTTCTTGATGTCTGTCCTCCATTTTGCCCCTATTTACCCTTTGTGTTTCTCACACAAGAGAAACAAGCTAGGCATGGTGATGCACACACCTGTAATCTCAGCATTTGGGAGGCTGAGGCAGGAGGATCATCATGAGTTTGAGGCCAGCCTGGGCTACATAGTGAGTTCAAGGCCAGCCTGTACTACCTAGGGATTCCTTGCAGAGAGAGAGAAAGAGAGAGAGAGAGAGAGAGAGAAAGAGAAAGAGAGGACCTGCAGAGCTTTTAAGCCCTTTCAGACTGGGAGTAGAGGAGGAGCCCCAGAGAGGTTAGTAGAGTGCTACTTTAAGTTTGCGGTTCATGGACTCAGACAGCTTAGGAAATGAAACGATGCACAGCCTGGGGCTGTGGGATCTAGAGAGGAGATGGGCAGGGAATTGTAGGGGGCTGGGTGCCCAGAGCAGGGCCTGGATGTGGCAGGAGGAAAAGGCCACCAACTCTGGAAGGCTACGTCCTCTTGGTCCCCCAGACTTAAGACAGAACCTGTGCAGGGTCCTCTGAAGTGCGAGGCCCCTGACTCCCCAGGTAAGGGCAGGCTGGGGAAGTTCACCCCACCTGGGAATGGAGCAAGGAGGGACAGAGGAGGGACCTGAGAGGCCAGAGGCAAATAGAGACCAGAAGTCTAGCGATGGTGAACTGGCTTTTGGAAGACTGCGGGTGCCCAAGACAGCACCGATGACTGCTAGAGAGTGGCATTTGGCCTTTCTTTGGGAGTGAAAGTGAGCTCCAAGGCATCAGGGTCTCTCCGTGGGGGGCCAGCCTGAACCCCTTCCCTGGCGAGCAGGGAAGCAGCCAGTTCCCATCCAGCTCTGCATCCTCCACGCTGCTGCTTTGACAGCATGGTCAAAGAAGGCCCAGTGTAGGGACGGAGACTGTCACTCCCTCTGTCCGCCTGGGTCGTGACTGTGTTCTAATCCTCATTGCAGAAAACGGCTCACAATCCAAGAGGCCCTCAGACACCCCTGGATCACGGTAAGGGCATGGCGATGAGTTCCTGTTGTTACCAGGGCTGGCTGTGGCCGCCGCAGGCAGAGGCTGGTGGAGAGGCCTTGGCTTGAAACACTAACCTTGGGCACGGATGACAGCAGTCAGGGGTCTGAAGGCCTGAGCTTGCTCAGACGAGGCTTTGCTACCGTAAGTTTGCATTTCATAGGCTCAGACAGCTTAAGAATTAAACCCCTCAGCCAGGCGTGGTGGCGCACGCTTTTAATCCCAGCACTCGGAAGGCTGAGGTAGGTGGAGCATTGTGAGTTCGAGGCCCGCTTGGGCTACAACGCAAGCGCAAGGCCGGCCTGAGCTACATAGTGTGACCCTGCCTCAAAAAACCAGGGCCGGGAGTTTGGCTTAGTGGCTTGCCCTGACAGGCGTGAGGCTGTGAGTTCGATCCCCGGTGCCGCAAAAACAAAACAAAACAAAAAAAAGAATTAAAACCCTCAGGAACCTCAGTCGAAGCCCTATTTCTCTGGGGCCATCTGACAAAGTGTTCTTTGTTGGAGGACATGTCACTGTCACTTTTCAACACAGAAATCAGGACTCCTCTGGTGAAGAGAGATCAATGACAATTAAAAACCCCAGCCATGTAACCAGGGCTCCTCCGTTTTGACTTTCAGGGTGGGGCTTTGAGGAAAAGGTGATGCTTTGATCAGTCCCCCGGCTTCAGGAACTGGGCTGTGAACCAGGCCTGGTGGAGAAGAGGGGCCATCACCCCATTAGTGCAGTTCGGTTCCCCCAGGGAGGGATGAGTCCCTGCCTACCTCACCTTGCACTCGAGCCTCTGGCTGCAGGGTTTTCTGAGGACCTTGCTGTTTGTGTCGGGAACAGTGCTTTGGAGGGTGGAGGTCAGAGACCAGGACTCTGGGCCTAGTTCCGCTGATGGATGAGCAGCGCGCCCTTCCTTACTGTTAAGGAGGTGATAAGCAGGGCGATCTGAGCCCTGAGCCTGCGGATAAGAGCAGGGGCTGGCGTCTGGGAGAAGGTCAGGTGCAAAGGGCCGGGTCCCTGCAGGCGGGGGAGCGCCGAGAGCAGAGCACGGGGTTCTCTGGGGTGCTTCCTGCTGAGCGTGCTGAAGGTTGCTGAGGCCCGGGGAGCTGAGAGAGAGGCGCCCCTCAGCCTCTCTCTGCCTGCTGTGGCCTGGTGCGCTCCAGCCCTTGAGTGGATGTCCGTAAGGCCCTGGCTGCAGCCTGCCTGTCTGTGTAAGCCCCCTTAAATGCTTTGCTGGGGGGGCCCCCTCTAATGGCTCTGGGACCCCCCCACCCTGAAGTGAGTGTGCAGGCAGCACCCCACCCCACTCCTTCACCTTCCTTCTGCTGTGTGTGGGTGCTCGCCAGACCCTGCTTCTCCCCGAAGCCTGCTGCATGCAGTGAATGCCAAGGAGCCCACGCGTGTGCCCGCCTGCAACTCGGATTGCACTTTGGAGCCTGTGTCCATCCTGTTAATATTCTGGTTCTCCTGTCCGAACACCTGCCAGTCAAGAGGAGAAGCCAGAGCCCCCGAGCAGCGGAAGACACAGACCACACAGCTGAAAACCAAGCGCCTGAGAGAGTACACCCTCAAATGCCACTCCAGCATGCCCCCCAACAACACTTACGTCAACTTCGAGCGCTTTGCGCGCATGGTAGAGGACATAGCTCGGGTGGACCAAGGATGTCGTGCCCTTGCAGGGGCCCATGACACTCTCCAGGATGACGTGGAG
>RJWM01044494.1:0-11117 GCA_004363535.1 Dasyprocta punctata | reverse complement strand
ATAAAGTTGGTATTAAATATTAACACTTAAATGTAGTAAAGATAATTCCAAAAAAAACAAAAACCCAAAATTGAGAAACACTGGAACTAGAAAAGTGTAACTTTTTCTTCTAGTTTCACACAAACTGCTTAGTACTTTCTCTGAAGATGACCAATAAGCTTGAGAATGGGTGTCTTTTTTTTTTTTCCTTCTCGGCACCGGGGATTGAACTCACAACTTCACACCTGCCAGAGAGGCACTTAAGCCATTGAGCCGAACTCCTGGCCTTGGTTTTTTGAGGCAGGGTTGCACTATGTAACTCAGGCCAGCCTTGAACTCACAACGCTCCTCCTACCTCAGCCTCCCAAGTGCTGGGATTAAAGGTGTGCGCCACCACATCCGGCTGAACAAGGTATTTTAAAAGCCCAGTTATTTAATTATTTATAACAAAAGACTAGAAATAACCCACTTATCCATTAAGAGGGAACTGGTTGAACTAACTACAGTATATACATACAATGGAATTCCATGCAAATGTAAAAGGAGTACCTTTGTATACTCCTTACAGTGACACCCTGGCAATATTAGTAAATGAAACAAAGCAACCAAAAAGTGAATATAGTGTGCTGAAAGGATGGAAAGGATAGAGGGAACAGAGATAGAAACCAGACCTCTCTGAATGTATCTTGTTTGATACATTTAACTGGAGCCATGTAAATAAATTACATGGTTATAAAGTATGTAATTTAAGAAATCGATCTCAATACAAAAAGCAAAATGAGATTAACCTGACTGTATACAGTAAGGAGCTGGTAACATAAACACACAAATGTGAATTATTTCAAATGAATTTAAGATACTGTAATAACTGTATACTCTTAGTGGGATATACCCTAAGAACCAAAAAACAAAAGCTAAAAACCGTACACTATTTTTAGTTATCATGTGTGTATTGGTGTCAGTACTGTTGTAAGAGAAAAAGCGTGGTGGTGCGTGCCTGTAATCCCAGCATTTGGGAAGCTGAGGCAGGAGGACTGCCACAAGTTCAAGGCCAGCGTGGGATACATAGTGAGTTCAGGGACAGCCTGAACTATACAGCAAGACCCTGTCTCAAAAAACAAAAACAAAAACAAAAAAACCATTTTGGTCAAAACTCTCCTGCAGGTATGATTTGTGCAGCAAACTCCTGCCTGCCGCTGTTTGGAAAGCTGTCACCAACAATGACCTGGTATTCAGAGAAGATCAGAGCCAGACCTGCCCCCACCACGTGTTCTTCAAGCTCAAGCCACCGTGCTGGCACCTGTACCCCTGCAGCCAGCCCAGGCTTCAGCATTTGTGTCACTTGCTCTGACCTCATACATTATAGCAATCTATCCCCATTTAAAGACAGATAGATAGATTACACAAAAGTAAAACTACATACAGCATTCAGGCCAAAAAGCTCTAGAAAAGTTTAAAAACAGCTTGTAACTCCCATACATATAACCTAGGTACATATTAACTATCTCTACAACTTTCAGAAATCCAGCCTTAGATCTGCTGAAAATTTTACCTAGATGGCTCCTCTGAGCCTCACTCTAAAGAGATAACGCACTCAAAGCCCTGCTCTGGTCACTCTGGACACTGACCAGTCCATGCACAGCTTAAGTCTGGGGACATCGTTCACAGGGTTGCTCCATACCTATTCCCCTTGAATTCTGAAGTTTGTGTCTTTTCAGGCTGCTTACCCCAACCCTTGCTTCCCTGCACCCCCTCCCCCAGCCAGTTGAGTTTTTTGCCTTAAACTCGATGGACAATTGCCCCAAAAGAATAGGACAATCAATCAAACACTTGACCAAGATTTGATGAGTGTCCAAGGCATATTGGACACCCTCCCAGATCAGATTAACTCCCTTACTACCTTGCCAGAGTAATGTTACACAACAGACACAGCTAAATTATGTCTCTTCCTATAAACAATTTAGAGAAAACTCTGTAATACAATCTTAGGGAGCTTGGCTAGGGCCCATCCTAGGATCACTGACAACCTTAATGTTACTGCTTCTAGTTGGGTCTTGTCTCAGAACACATGTAATAGGCCTAGCAAAGATTTTCTGGGGAAACTAAAAAAGGGTGGAAATGTAACAGAAAATGCCCCCGCCACACACACACAAGAAGTATACTTCAGTTTCTTAGTTGCCCAAGAAACTGTTCCTGTTCCAGTTCTGGTTGCTTCTATCTTTTAGAAATGTCTGATCACTGTGATACATATCTGGTCTTTGTGATGTACATTGTATAAACCAATCCCCAATTGACAAGCCATTCTGCCTCTGTACTTCCTGCTTCCTTATCTCATATAAGCCCTAGACCACCAGAGATCAGGATCTAATATTTTGGAGATGATCCTAATCACTGCCCATCAGTGTAAATAAGTCTGCCTCCAAATCCTGGGTGTTGTTTTGGTGTTTCTCCTTACCATTGCACTGTTATTCTATAAGGGTATTGTGTGTGCATTGTGCGATAAGCAAAAGAATGATGGTATTGGGTTTTTTGGTTATGAGAAAAAGGATGAAATAGATTAAGATAGATGAGGTTAAGAAAAAGATCCTATATTTATGTTGGAAGTATCATTATAAACTTATCATTATGTTTTAGAACTAAAATGACTCCAAAAACTCGCATGTATTCAGAGGTTGGGCCATTGGAAGGTGATTGGATCATGGAGACACTCTACTCATCAGTAGATTAGTCAGTCTACCAAGGAATTCATAACTAAGTGTGATGGTAGAGGGTGGGACCTGGTTGAAGCAGTCTGTCACTGGGTGTATCCTTTAGAGACTGTATCTCCCCCGCTCCCCATATCCTGGTTGTTATGGGTTGGGCAGTTTTACTCTACCAGGGCCTTCCACCATGGCACGTCTGTCATGGAGCCAGCCAACCATGGACTGAACCTTTGAAAACCATGAACCAATTATAAATTATAGGTGTCAGGTATGTTGTCCCAGCAATGGAAAAGTAGCTAATGCACTCATGATCTACATAATCATTTTTTAAAAGAGCTTTTCAGCAACTGTATGCTAACAAATTTTGTTGATGAATTGAGACCATTAACATTGATGATTATAACTGATATGTATTGACTTATCCTTGTCATGTTATTTTTTCTGGTTTTGAATCCCTTTTGTTCCTTCTCTATTTATTTGCTTCCCTTGTCTGGAAGAGTCATTCTGTTAGGATTCATGGGGTTGTAGTCCTTGTTATCTCTTTCCAAAATGTCCTTTCAGAATATTTTGGAATACTGGCTTGGTGGTCATGAATTTCCTCAGCTGTTCTTTCTCATGGAAGTATCTTATTTCTCCATCAATTTTGAAAGATAGTTTTGTGGGATACATTAATCTAGGTTGGAGGTTGTTTTGTTTTTTGGCTTGAAATAATTTACTCCAAGCTTTCCTTGACTTGAGGGTCTGTGTTGAGACATCTTCTGTGATTATGATGGGCTTTCCTTTTTTTTTTTTTCCCCCGGCACCAGGCATCAAACTCATGCCTCATGCCTGCCAGACAAGTGCTTAAGCCACTGAGCCAAACTCCCAGCCCTATTTTTTTGAGGCAGGGTCGCACTATGTAACTCAGGCCAGCCTTGTGCTTGCGTTGTAGCCCAAGTGGGCCTCAAACTCACAATGCTCCACCTACCTCAGCCTCCCGAGTGCTGGGATTAAAGGCATGTGCCACCATTATGATGGGCTTTCCTTTATAGGTGATTTGTTTCTTTTCTCTAACAGCTTTTAATATTCTGAATTTCTGCAATGTTGAGTATTATATGACTTGCTGTAGATTATCTTGATCATAGCTAATTGGGTCTCTGTATGTCTCACTTATGTTATGTCAAAATTCTTTTTTTTTTTTTTTTGAGACAGGGTCTCACTATGTGGTTCAGGCTGGCCTTGAGCTCACTTTGTAGCCCAGGCTGGTCTTGAACTTGCAATAATCCTCCTGCCTCAGCCTCCCAAGTACTGGGATTACAGGAGTGTACCACCAGACCTGACTATATGTTGAATTCTTTTTCCCTGCTTGGCAAGTTTTCTGCCATTACTTTGTGAACAGGTTTTTTTTCTTTTTTAAATGTCATTTGCACTATCTCCTGCTTTTACACCGACTCTAATCAATCTTATGTTCTTCTCTGCATCATCTAGCAGCTTCTGGATTGATTTCTTGTGGTCCCTTGCTATTTTTAAGAAATCATTCTTTTCATGATTGCTAATCACAATCCTATCTTCTAGATCTGATATTCTGTTCTCACACTGGTTCATTCTGCTGGGTATACTTTCAATGGAACTTTTAATGTGGATATCTGACTGAATCTGTTTCATGGATTCCATTTGTTTCCTATGTTGGGCATTCATGGCTTCCATCATTTTCCTAAGCTCCTCTGTGTTTTTTGTTTTAATCTCTCTCTGCTCTAGAGTCGCTAAACATGTCTTTTATTATGGTCACCATCTTTGTAGTTATCTGAGAAATTATTTCTGACTTGATTTTTTTCTGGAGTCTCAATTATCTGTTTTGTTACTTTTGTTGTTAGCACTTCAGAGAATCCAGGTAGGCGGCTTTTGGATTGTGTACCTCATTGCCCCCTGGGTTTGCCTTTAGTAAGTTGGAAGTCTGTGATTGCAGCTTTTTAAATTTTCTTCTCATTTTCTTTTTCTTTCTTTCTTTCCTTTTTTTCTTTTTTCTTCCTTCCATCCTCTTTCTTTCCTTCCTTTTTTTTTAGTTTAATTCCTAGATTGATGCTTGTAAATTGCCTATGGCAAGTAACTTTATTGCTAATATTTAGAGCCCTTAGTAAACAACTACTTCGCAGAGATGTCTTCCAGACGTAGCTGGCCTTGGGTTTTGAGTCTGTTACAAGATCCTACCTCTTCAAGTTATTGGGAATGAGAAGTTTCTGCCTACATGGCCCAGTCCCTGGTTTTTTGGCACTGGTCTACAGTACTTTTAAGACCCTTAGATAATCTCAGCTTTGGCATACCAGTAAGAAAAACTGGTTAGAACAACTATGTCACTTTGGCTAAAGTGGTAAGATCAGCAATAACCATAGCATCAAACGCAGCCTAGAAAAATGACAAATTTGAGGTAATTATTAATTTGCCATCTTTAACTGGATGAACTAGATTTGTGGTTATATAAAAAAATCTAGAGTGAATCAGAAAATTGCATGCAGTAAATAAGCTTTCAATATAGTGATTTTACCCTCTGGCAGAAAAATTTAAAGGGGTTTGGGGAAAAATAGAGAAATAGAAGAAGAGGAAGAGATCATAAGCTGTCGCGCGCTTGTCCCGGCCGGCAGGAAAAACACACGACACCGTGCAGCAGTAGGCAAGCTTTAATCGTCCCCGGAGAGGTACGCCCGAGAAGCCTCACACGCGTCCGTCCATGACGGCTCCTTCCGTGCTTCTCTCGCCCGAGAAGCCTCACACGCGTCCGTCCATGACGGCTCCTTCCGTGCTTCTCCCCGCGCGCAGGGCGGGAACCCACATAAATACCGTCTCATCCTCCAATCAGATCGTCTCGGGGGGTACATTATCATTGGTTGGTGTCATTAGTCACCAGGCAGACATCATCTACAGCGGGGTTGTAACAGGAGACGAGCGCCACCTTGGCTCACTCGACGGGCGGGGCAATCTAGCTCAGGCCTCAGCTCCTACATGCAGGCCTCACGGCAAAAGTACATCTCTGAGGGTGGCTCCCCACAATAAGCAAGGCTGGGGGACAAAGCAAGATCACACAAACTTTGGGAAATGGTGAAGAAGACAGGAGGGAAAGAGAGAAGGAAGAAATAGAAACAAGAATGGAACAGAACAACAATAAGAAAAACTAGAAACCATGTTCACACTCATATAAAAACAGAACAAACAAGAACAAGTAAAACAAAACAAATTGAGAAAAGAAAGAAAGAAAAGAAAAGAAGATAAAAATGTACCCAGGCGTGGTGGCACATGCCTTTAATCCCAGCACTCGGGAGGCTAAGGTAGGAAGAGCGTTGTGAGTTCGAGGCCAGCTTGGGCTACAAGATGAAAGTAAGGTCAGCCTGAGCTACATAGTGCAACCCTGTCTCAAAAAACTAGGGCCGGGAGTTTGGCTCAGTGGCTTAAGTGCCTGTCCTGGCAGGTGCGAGGTTGTGAGTTCAATCCCTGGTGCCACACACACACACAGAAATGTCTACTTCAAGTGTGTCTCTGCCATCACTGGTAGACAATGTGGGCAGAGTACAGATTCAAGTTGATTAATCTCAGCAAGACAACTGTAGCTTTATGGTGCAGTTTTAGATAATCCCAGTGAGTCTGCACCTTTAGTTCCACTGAATTTCAGGCTGGTTTCTGGCTGTGAGGCTGGAACCAGACCCATTCAGCTTGGAGCAGTCTGTGTACCCTCTTCAGCTTAAACTTGGCTTCTTGCCAGCTTGAACTGGGCTCCCTGAATTCTGCTGACTTGAACTTGGCTCCCTTATCCTGACACTGGGAGTTGCTAGATGGATCCAGCAGTTGCTCTGAATTTCAAACTCAGCTGGCTCCTCTCCGAGACGGCTACCAACCAATCACCCTCTCCTGGGAGATGTCTGAACCTGAATAGCTCACCAGTCACTGCAGTCTGCTGTGTCCACTGGCGTGTTTCTCTGTGGAAGCCTTAGGGCCACCAGCAGTTATATACATCTTCAGATTTGAGCTGCTCTTCCCACACAGTGAGTCCAGGCTCAGGGAGAAAACGCTGCCTGCCATCTCCTCCTTCTTTGTTGAAATCTTTCTTGGCTCTCCCTGTGGGCTTCAATTCTTACTTTAGATCCTTCCTCACATTGCTGTACTCCAGTGTCTGGACAGCAAGTCTCAGAGAGGCTCTGTCTCTGCTGCTCACTGCCCCATCATCTTCCCGGACCACCAACAAATTAGATAACCCAGAAGAAATGCACAAATTCCTGCATACATACCCCTTACTAAGAATGAATCATTGAGAAACGGAAAACCTGAACCAAGCTCAGCAGCATAAGCGCCTGCCTGGCAACCACAAGGTCCTGAATTTGATTCCTAGTACAAAACAACAAACAAACAAACAAAAAACCTGAACTAACCAATTGTATATAATAAGATTGAATCACCAATTCTTCTTAAATTCTGAAAAAGTGAAAAGAAATTCTTCCAAACCTATTCTGTGAGGCCAACATTACCCTGATACCAAAACCAGACAAAGAATATTATAAATAAAGAAAACTATGGACAAATGTTCTTGGCGAACATAGATGTAAAACTCCTCAATGAAATAATAGCAAACTCAATCCCAACCACACATTAAAAAGATTATTCACCATGATCAAGGGTGATTCATCCCAGGCTTGGATGTTTTAACATACACAAATCAGTATATCTGATAATCACAATGGCAGAATGAGGAAATAAACTTAACCGAAGAGGTAAAAGATCTCTATAATGAAAAGTACATATAAAATATTGATGACAGGACTGAAGAGTTCACACACACAAAATGAAAAGACATCCTGTGTTCATGGAGTGAAAGAATCAATATTGTCAAAATGTCCGTATTACACAAAGCAATCTACAGATACAGTACAATCCCTGCCACAATGCCAGAGACATTCTTCACAGAACTAGACAAAATTTAAAATTCATATGGAACCACAAAGAATGCAAACAGCCAAAACCATCATAAACAAAAAGAACAAAGCAGGAAGCAATATACTACCTGATTTCAAAATATACTTAAAAACTATAGTAATCAAAACAGGATGGTATTGATATAAAATAAAGACCAAATGGAAGAGACTAGGGAGCCTAGGAATAAGCGCACATAAATACAGCCAACTGCTCTGCTTTGCTTTGCTTTGCTTTGCTTTTTCCCAGTCCTGGGAATTGAACTTATGACCTCCTGCTTCTGGGCAGGCACTGTGCCACTGAGCTGTATCCCTAGCCCCCACCCACGCCAACTGGTTTTCAACAAAGGTCCCAAGCACATGCATTTGAGAAAGGACAGTCTATTCATATATAGGAATATAGGATACACACATGTGGGAGACTAAAACTTGGGAGGCTGAGGATTACAGGAGGACTGCTGTGAGTTTGAGGCCAGCCTGGGCTACAAAGTGAGTTCAAGACCAGCTGCATACTAAAACCCTGTCTCAAAAAAGACAAAAGAAGCCGGGCGTGGTGGCACACACCTTTAATCCCAGCACTCAGGAGGCTGAGGTAGGAGGAGCGTTGTGAGTTTGAGGCCTGCTTGGGCCACAACGCGAGAGCAAGGCCGGCCTGAGCTACATAGTGCGACCCTGCCTCAAAAAACTAGGGCTGGGAGTTTGGCTCAGCAGCTTAAGTGCCTGCCCTGGCAGGTGCAAGGTTGTGAGTTTGATCCCTGGTGCCGCCAAAAAAAAGACAAAAGAAAAAAAAATGGCCCAGTGAAGAGAAGTGACTAGCAAATGCAACTGCAAACTATACATCTGGCAGGGGATTATATCTCTTCATATATAGGAATTCTTGGGGCTGGGAATTTAGCTTAGTGGCATAAGTGCCTGCTTGGCAAGCATGAGGTCATGAGTTAAATCCCCAGTACCACCAAAAAAAAAAAAATTAGAGAACATATATAGGAATTCTTTATATTTGAAAAATATGTTTTACAAAACTCAATAGCTGAAAATGAAAAAATACAATATAAAAAAGGAAATGGACAATAGACCTAAATGAACTTTTTTTTTTTTTTGAGACAGGGTCTCAACCTACAGTTCAGCTTGGCCTTGAACTCACTATGCAGCCCAGACTGGCCTTGACCTGTCTCTCAGCAATCTTCCTGCCTCAGCCTCCCAAATGCTGGTATTACAGGAGTGTGTCACCATGCCAGACTTACCACTTCTTATATGAATACATAAAAATGGTCACAGATTGTTACGGTTTGTGTCTAGGTGGCCCCCCCCAAGCCTCATGCAGTCATGGAGGTGGCTGAATCTAGCATTTGCGATTGGTTCATTGTCTAGCGCTGGGATTGGCAGTGTGAGTGCTGCACCCACCCAGGGGCAAAGCCAGCATACAATATAAGGGAGAGAAGAAGGTGTACTTTTCTTCTCTTTTGCCCCTTTCACTCTTGTTGCTTGTGACCGCCATGAATGGCTGCCCCTCAGCCATGCCACCCTGCCTTAGAGCCAACTGAGCATGGACTGAAACCTCCAAAAAATTGTAAGAAATAAACCTTTCCTTCCTTCATTTTGGGCGTCAGGTATTCTGTCTCAACAAGGAGAGAAAAGTAACCAAGACAGGTATTTGAAACAATGCTCAGCATCAGTAATTATGAGGGAAATACAAACCAAAACCACAATGAGATGTCACCTCACTTTATGTCTTAGTTACTTTTCTTGCTGAGACAAAACACCTGATGCCCAAAGTTAAAAGCAGAAAGGTTGGGGGCCGGGGATTTATCTCAGTGGCGCAGTGTCTGCCTGGCAAGTGTGAGATCCTGAGTTCAATTCCCAGTACCCACCCCACCAAAAGCAGAAAGGTTTTTTGGCCTACAGTTTGTGGAGGTTTCAATCCATAGTTGGCTGACTCTAAAGCAGAGTGGCACATGACAGTGGGTCACTGTAGAGGAGAACAACAATTCATTGCACACAGAAGATAGCAAAAGTAAGCAAGGGCAAGACAATCCTCTTTCTGTCCTTTATACTGTATCCAGGCTACTGGGATTACGGTGGTGTCAAACCAATCAAGGGACCAAGTTTAGTGATCACCCAGCCTCAATCCTAGCATCACCCACTCCAGATTCAGCCACCTCTGAAAAAGCCCTGCCTATGACCACATGAGGTTTTGGGGGAACATCTAGTCTCGAACGGTAACACTTTAGTAAGAATGACTCTTATCAAAAGGACAAAAGACTTCAAGTAGCGGTGAGGATGTGGAAAAAGGAAACATTAGTATGTTGTTGGTGGCAGTGTAAATTAGCACAGCTGTATGGAAAACAGTATGGTGCTTCCTCAAAAAGTTAAAACTATGGCCAGCAGTTCGGCTCAGTGGCTTAGGCACTTGCCTGGTAGGCGTGAAGTTGTGAGTTCAATCCCTGGTGCCGCAAAAAAAAAAAAAAAAAAAAAAAGAAAGGTGAGAGAGACACAGACAGAGACAGACAGAGACAGAGACACAGACAGAAACACAGAGACAGAGACTAGAGAGAGATTATTTATGTCTTGCCAAAAACAACAAAACAAAGAACAAAACAGCCCAACCAGTTTAACCTGCTTAAGCCTCTAGGTTTAACCACTGCTTTACAGGGAATAAAGGAGACAGAGGAACATGTTAAGCAACACCACAGAGACACAATTAACAAATTACAAAATCCCGACTGGGAAATTGCAGGATAAATGAATTCCTGGCAGGGATGGGGCATGGGAGGGGGTGAATGAAAAGTCAGGAGAGAGGGCTATCAGGTGAGGTTCAATCAAGGAGGCAGAGCCCCTGTGGGCCATCTAAGGGGAGCTGGTTAGTCAGCTCATCTAAGACATTCACCTTTGCAGCTGATGCTGGGGCTGAAGTCAGGGCGGCTGGCAGTTAGGAGGCAATGATGCAACAAAGCAGAGAGAATAAGAACAAGCTGGAATAAGTGTGTATTGGGTATGCTATGTTCCCCCAAGTCCTCATATACTTTTGATGGGGCTAAGTCCGGTGCTTGGTTGCGTTTGGTTTATTGTCTAGCACCAGGATTGGCAGTCTGAATGCTGCACCCGCCCAGGGGTGGAGCTGACATACAGTGTAAATGAGGCGGGTCTTCCTCTTGCGCTTCCGCCTTCTCTCTCACCAGCGTGCCTTGCAGCTTGTGGCCACCATGAACTGCAGCCCCGCCATGCCATGCTGCGTTGGAGCCATTTAAGTATGGACTGAAACTTCCGAGAAACTGTAAAAAATAAACCTTTCCTTCCCTAATTTTGGGTGTCAGGTATTTTGTCTCGGCAACGAGCGAAAAGTAACTAAGACAACGTGTCTCTCACTGGATCCTGTGTTGGGCTCTCATCATTTCAGGCCACCAACTTCAATGACAGGTGACTGGCAGAAAAGCTAGAACAGTCCTGGTCAGAGCTGCTCACAGCCCCGACCCAGATCGGGGAAGCTGAAGGATCCAGAGGAGGC
>RJWM01044493.1:0-13249 GCA_004363535.1 Dasyprocta punctata | reverse complement strand
TAGACAAAAAGTCAGCAAAGAAATAACAGAACTGAATAAAACCTGTGAACAAATGGACTTACTAGATGTTTACAGAGTGTTCCAACCAACAACATTGGAGTA
The DNA here is from genome assembly GCA_004363535.1 of Dasyprocta punctata. Classification (NCBI taxonomy): domain Eukaryota; kingdom Metazoa; phylum Chordata; class Mammalia; order Rodentia; family Dasyproctidae; genus Dasyprocta; species Dasyprocta punctata. The sequence goes on along the minus strand of RJWM01044493.1, from coordinate 13,147 downwards.
CACATTTTTCTCAGGTGCATATGGGATGTTCTCTAAAATAGACCATATATTAGCCCATATAACATGCTTAAGTAAAAGCAAAGGGACTGAAATTATCCCATGTATATTATCTGATCATAATGTGCTAGAATTGGATTTTAATGGCAAAAGAAAATGGAAAATCTGCATAAACACATGGAAATTAAACAACAACCCTTTGAACAACCAATGGGTTACAGACGAAACTAAAGAAGAAATCAAACAACACATAAAATTCAATGAAAATGCAGATACAACATACCAAAACTTGTGAGATGCAATGAAAATGGTCCTAAGAGGGAAACATATAGCAATAAATTGTCACTTCAAGAGAACAAACGAGCACAAATAATCTAATGCTACCCCTCAAACTTCTAGAAAAAGAAGAGCAAGTTAAACCCAAAGCTCATAGAACAGAGGAAATTACAAAGATCAGAACAGAAATTAACACAATTGAGACTGAAAAACAATACAAAGAATTAATGAATCAAATAGCTTGTTCTTTAGGAGAATAAACAAAGTTGATAAACCTCTAGCCAGCCTTATCAAGAAAAAGAAAAAAACTCAAATTCATGCAATAAGGAGTGAAAATGGAGAAATTACTAAAGATTCTATGGAAATTCAGAAGATCATGAATACTTATTCTGAAAATCTTTACTCGTGTAGGGAGGAAAACACAGAGCAAAAGGAAAAATTCCTAGAAACATATTAATTACCAAAGCTGAATCAAGAGTATATAACAATTTTGAATAACCCAATATCAGCTACTAAAATTGAAAATGTGATTTAAAACCTACCAACAAAGAAAAGCCCAGGTCCTGATGGATTCACACCTGAATTCTACAAGAACTTTAGAGATTTAATGCCAATACTCCTCAAACTCTTCAATGAAGTTGAAAGGGAAGAAATCCTCCCTAACCCATTCCTGCAGGCAAGTATTACTCTGATAACTAAACCAGAGAAAGACCCAACCAAAAAGAACTATAGGCCAATCTCCCTAATGAACATTGATGCAAAGATTCTTAATAAAATACCAGCAAATAGAATGCAGCAAATCATCAAGAAGATTATACATCATGGCCAAGTGGGATTTATCCCAGAAATGCAGGGATGGTTTAACACACGCAAATCAGTAAATGTAATATACCACATCAACAGAGCTAAAGCCAAAAATCACATGATCATCTCAAAAGATGCAGAAAAAGCCTTTGATAAAGTCCAATACTTGTTCATGATGAAAACCTTACAAAAACTTGGAATAGATGGTATCTACCTCAATCTGATAAAAGCCATCTATGAAAAACCAACAGCCAACATTATACTAAATGCACAAAAACTGAAAGCTTTCACTTTAAGATCAGGAACAAGACAAGGATTTCACTATCACCATTCTTATTTAATAGTTCTGGAAATATTAGCCAGAGCAATCAGACAAGAGAGAGAAATAAAAGGAAGAAGAATGGGAAAGGAAGAAGCTAAATTATCACTATTTGTAGGTGACATGATACTCTACATAGAAGAAAGACCCTAAAAACTCCATCAAAAGACTACTAGAGTTAGTAAACAAATTCAGTAGTGCACTTGGATACAAAGTCAATATTCAAAAATCAATAGCATTCCTGTACACAAAATACAAACTCACTGAGAGAGAAATTATGGAAATAATACCTTTCACAATAGCATCCAAAAAATGAAATACTGAGGAATCAACCTAACAAAGAATGTAAAAGACCTATATGCTGAAAACTTTAGTACTCTAAAAAAGGAGATGGAAGAGGATGTTAGAAAACAGAAAGATATCCCTTGCTCTTGGTTAGGAAGAACCGACACTGTGAAAATGGCTGTACTCCCAAAACTGCTCTACAGATTTAACACAATCCCAATCAAAATACCATTAAGATCAAAATACCTTACAGATCTAGAGAAAACATTGCTAAAATTCATTTGAAAACAGAAGAGACCTACAATAGCAAGGGTAATCCTAGGCAAGAAAACAAGGCAGGAGGCATCTCAATCCCTGACTTGAAATTATACTGCAAAGCTACAATGATAAAATCAGCATGGTACTGACAAAAATAAAAAAACCTGAGGCTCAGTGGAGCAGATTAGAAGATGCAAATACAATTATAAAGACACTCAGAAACCTTATATTTGACAAAGGGGCTAAACATGTTCCCCAAACGAAAGATAGCCTATTTAATAAATGATGCTGGAAAAATTGGCTTTCCACACATCAAAGACCGAAACTAGAGCCATGTCTATCACCATACACCAAACTAATGTGTAATTTTTTTATGCCTAGATTTCACAAACTGAACAATTATTTCTAAAATGACAATATGTACTATGTTAACTAGTATTGATTTCTTACTTTTTTTAAATTCTGTATTACTTCTACCTTTTTTTCTGTTTTGCTTTTTTAAAATACAAAAAATTTTTTAAAAATGGATCAAAGACCTAAATATTAAAATAGAAACAATAAATCTACTGGAAGACAAGGTAGGTAGAAATCTTGAAGATAAAAGGGTAGGCAAAGAGTTCATGAACAAAAGGTAAACCACATGGGAATTATTTCAAACAATCAACAACTGGGATCTCATCTTATTAAAAATTTTCTGCACTTCAAAAAAAATCACCAATAAAGTGAACAGAAAACCCACCGAATGGGAAAGAATTTTAACCAAATGTCCCTCAGACAAATGATTTATATCCAGATTATATAAAGAATTGAAAAACATCAGGTCCCCCAAATTCAAAGACCCAGTGCAAAAATGGGCATCTGAGATAAGCATGCACTTCTCAGATGAAGAAATACAAATGGCAAATAAATACATGAAGAAATGCTCAACATCACTGCTCATTCGAGAAATGCAAATTAAAACAACATTGAGATTCCATGTTACTCCAGAAAGAATGACTATCATCAAGAAATCAACACATAACAAATGTTGTCTGGTTTGTGGGGAAAAAGGAATACTTCTCCACTGTTGGTGGCAGTGTAGACTGGTGCGGCCACTATGGAAATCAGTATGGAGATTCCTCAAAAGCTAAGATTGGAAGCCCCATTCAATCCAGCTATTCCCCTTCTGGGTATTTTCCCAGAAAAATTAAAAATGTCTTGTCACAGCAATCTATGTGCACTCATGTTTATAGCAGTACAATTTGTAATAGCTAAATCTTGGAAATGACAAAAATGCCCATTAACTGCAGAATGGATGAAAATGATGTGGTATTTCTATACAATGGAATATTACTCAGCTATAAAAAGGAGGATCTTGAGACATTTATAGGTAAATGGAAGCAACTTGAAGCTGTACTCATAAGGGAAATAAATCAGATTCACATTTATAAATATTGTATTATCTCTCTAGTGTAAAAATAAATAATAGTAATAATAAACTGAAAGATTAACAAGATCCAAAATATACAGTAGATAGTGTAATAGTGAAAGGAAAAGTCTCAAAATTAAAGAAGAACTGGGATAGGAGAAAGGAGAAATGGAAGAAAGGAAAAGATTATATATATGTAGGTATATACATATAACTGTATGTATGTATAAGTGGGCAAGATAGATAGCTATTCTACTAATTCTGTTAGTTCATTAAAAAGAATAGTTTGTGTTGTCATTATTTGATTGTCTGATCATTTTTTATGATTAGACCTTGTAACTTGTACAACTACTTCTAATATAACAATATGCAATATGTTAACTAGTGTTGATTTCTTGCTGTTTTTTTAAATTCTGTACAATTACTACCCTTTTTATGTTTTGTTTTTTAAAATAAAAAAAACTAAAAAAACAGTATCAATGAAAATATGAGAATGCGAATACAACTTACTGGAACCTATAGGATGCAATAAAAGCAGTCATAAAAGGGAAATATATAGTGGTGATTTCTCACATCAGGAAAACAGAACAAGCACAAGAAAATAACCCATTGTTATGGGTTATTCTAGAAGTTTAAGAGCAAGACAAACCCAAAGCCCATATGAGTGAGAAAATTATGAAGATCAGAGCAAAAATTAATGCAATGGGAAAAAAAAGTAAAGAAAGAAAAGAAATACAGGGAATTAAGAAATTGAAGGGTTTGTTTTTTGAAAGAACAAATGAAATGGATAAATCCTTAGCCAAACTTGTGAAAAAAAAAGAAAAATGAAAGAAAATACTCAAATTCTTGCATCAAAGAATGAAATGGTGAAATCACTACAGATACTGTGAAAATTAAGAAGATCATGAATACCTGCTTTGAAAATCTTTTCTCACATTAACTAGAGAACACAGAAGAAACGGGCAGTTTTCTAGAAATGTATAATTACCAAAGCTGAATCAAGAGCACAAACAAATTTTGAGTAACCCAATTGTCAGTTGTTAAACTTGAAAACATAATTAAAACTTACCAACTAAGAAAAGCCCAGCTCTTGATGGATTCACAATAAAATTTTACATAAAATTTAATGTCAATACTCCTCATGAAATATAAAGGGAAACAATCCTTCCTGACTCATTCCTGGAGGCAAGTATCACTCTGATACTAAAGACAGAGAAAGACCCAACCAAAAAGGAGAACTACAGGCTAATCTTCCCTAATGAATATAGATACAAAAATTTTCAAGAAAATTCTAGCAAACAGAATGCATCAAATCATCGAGAAGATAATACAATATGACCAAGTGGGATTTATTCTAAGAATGCAGAGACTGTTAAACATGCAAATCAATGAACATAATACACCACATCAAGAGACTCAAAGACAAAAATCACATGGTCAACTCAATAGATGCAGTAAAAGCTTTCGATAAAACCCAAAACTTCTTCATGATGAAAACCCTATAGAAAATTGGAATAGATGATCACTACTTCAATTTGATAAAAGCTATTTATGACAAACCAACAGCCAACCAACATCATACTAAATGAACAAAAATGGAAAACTTTCACTCTAACATCAGGAACAAAACAAAGATGTCCACTATCACCACTCCTTTCAATACAGTTACAGAAACATTATCCAGAGAAATTAGATAAGAGAGAGAAGTAAAAGGAATAAAGATAGGAAAGGAAGAAGTTAAATTATCATTATTCACAGTTGACATGATACTCTACATAGAAGACCCCAAAAACTCCACCAAAAGACTACTAAAGTTAATAATCAAATTCAGCAGTATAACTCTATAAAAAGTCAATGCTCAAAAATCATTAGCATTCTTGTATACAGACAAAAAAACTCACTGTATGAGAAATTATGGAAATAATACTTTTACAATAGCATTCAAAAACAGTGAAATACTTAGGAATCAATCTAACAAAGGCAGTAGAATATCTATATATAGAAATCTACAGCACTCTGAAAAAGGAGATTCAACAGGATATCAGTAAATGGAAAGATATCCCTTGCTCTTGGATAGGAAGAACCAAAATTGTGAAAATAGCCATACTCCCAAAACTGCTACACAGATTTAATGCAATCTCAATCAAGATATCATTAGTATACCATGCAGATTTAGAGGAAAGATTTATAAAATTCATTAGGAAACAAAAGATACTTAAAATAGCAAAGGCAATCCTGGACAATAAAGGCAAGGCAGGAGGCATCACAATTCCTGACTTGAAATTATACTACAACGCTACTGTGATAAAATCAGTATGGTACTGGCAAAAAAAAGACCTGAATATCAGTGGGAAAGATTAGAAGACGCAGTTACAACTGCAAAGACACTAAGTCAACTTATCTTTGACAAAGGGATAAACATATCCACTGTAAGAATGATAGTATTTTTAATTAATGGTGCTAGAAAAATTGACTGTCCACATACAGAAAACTAAAACTAGATCCCTATCACCACGCACTAAATTAAAGCCAAAGTGGATCAAATGTCCAAACATTAAAACAGAAACACAAAATCTACTGGAAGACAAGATAGGTACAAATCATGAAGATATTGGGGTAGGAAAAGAGTTCATGAACAAAATGAAAACCACATGCAAAGTACTTCAAAGTATGAACAACTGGAATCTCATCTTATTAAAAAGTTTTTGCTCATCAAAAGAAATCAATAGCAGAGTGAAAAGGTAACGCACAGAATAGGAAAAAATTTATACCAATTGTCCCTCAGACAAATGACTTTTATCTAGAACATATAAAAAATAAAAATAATCAGGCCTACCAAATTCAAAGACCCAATCGAAAAATGGGCATTTGAGACAAATACAAACTTCCTAGGTGAAGAAATACAAATGGCAAATGAATACTTGAAGAAATATTCATAATCACTGGTCTTTCAAGAAATGCAAATTAAAACAACACTGAGATTCTGTTTCACACAAGAAAGAATGACTATCATCAAGAAATCAACCAATAACAAATGCTGGCAAGGTTATGGGGAAAAAAGAATGCTTCTCTTCTGTTGGTGGGAGTGTAGACTGGTACAACCATGGTTGAAACCAATGTGGAGATTTCTCAAAAAACTGGGACTGGAGGTGCTATTAATGCTATTCCCTGTCTGGTTACTTTCCCAGAAGAATTGAAAATATCATGCCACAGTGATATATGTGCAGCCATGTTTATAGCAGCACCATTTATAATAGCTAAATCCTAAAAACAACCCAAATGCCCAACAACTGCAGAATGGATAAAAAGATGTGGTATTTTTATACAAAGGCGTGTATTCAAATTTAAAGAAGTATAAACTTGACATTTTTATAGGTAAATGGATGCAATTTGGGACCATACGCATAAGTGAAGTAAATGAGAAGTGCATGTCTAAGTATCGTATTGTCTCCCTACAGTAAAAAACTGGAAGAGTAAATAAAATCCAAAATATACAATAGATATTGTGAAAATAAAAGGGAAAAAAAGTGCTCAAAAGGAAAAAACAACTGTGATAGGGGAATGGAAAAAAGAAAGATTATATGTATGTATTTATATATATATATATATATATATATATATATATGCTTATGTGTGTGTGCATACAAGGTAGATAACTATACTACTAATCTATGTTAATTCATCGAAAAGAAAAGTTTGTGCTTTCATTGTTTGATTGTTTGATCATTTTTCACACGCCTAAATTTTTTAATATGAACAACTGCTTTGAAAATGACAGCATATGGACTGGACTGGGGATTTAGCTCAGGATCACAAAGCGCATGCCTGGCAAGCGCGAGGTCATGAGTTCGATCCCAAGTACAAAAAAAAAAAAAAAAGAAAGAAAGAAAGAAAGAAAGAAAGAAAGTGACAATATGCAACATATTATCTAGTATTAGTTTCCTATTATTTTGTTTTGAAATTTTGTTTCATCAGTTTTATCCTTTTTTGTTTGTTGTTTTGCTTTTTTAAATGGAAAAAGGAAAAAGATGAATTAGAAAACATTTAAATCTCCATTTTTATAAATTTATATTTGGAGAATTGCACATGGACATATAAAATAAAATTTTGAATTTGGTCTTTGAGTCACTTCTTACAGCTGACTAGAAGCTACTTAAACGAATCATTTTTGAAATTTATTTTTGTGGTGTTAGGTACTGAATTCAGCGTCTTCACTTTGAACTGCATCCCATGTCTGTTTTTCAATTTTTTATATTGAGACAAGATCTCCATAACTAGCTCAGTTAGAACTTGTCATGTTCTAGCTACAGTTTTCCAGAGTGGTGGAATTAGAGATATGCATCACCACATCCGGTTAATTAAGTTTTTATTTCTTTATTTCCTTCTAGTGAAAGTCTTCTAATATTATTTATTTTAAATTGCTATTTTCCCAAATAGAGATTGCAGAAAGCCCAGTTTTAATTCACTATTTTTCAAATGTTGATGTAGTATTTCAGTGTACAAGGAAAACTGAGAAATGAAAACAAAAATTAAAACATATACTGCAATGCAGATTAATACAAATAAACATGAAGTTTAAATGGTAGGACATTACAAATAGACATGACTCTCCCTGCAATTGCCTTATTAATTGTGTTACCTTTCCTATATACAATACAGTGAAACATGGAAGGCTGAAGTGTTTTTAACATCATGTTAGTTTTTATAGCTTTTTCACAGCTATAATATTTCACTTAAAAATATGCCACAGTGATTGGATGCAACCTTTCTGGATTTTATAAATGCACACAAACATATGTGTATATGTAAAATGTGCAGTCACTACTTAAGGGCATGTTGACCTGACAAAAGGAGGAAATAATTACTAGAAAGCTAATGTAGACAATGTTTATATTTTATTTGTAATACCTTGTTTGTTTAAACTGAGATTTGAATTGCTTAGCAAGGACTAATAATATCAAGGATTGTTAATAACATTGACTAAATAGGGAATTATAAATTTCACTTTTTTTCTTGGGTCAAAACTTTCAAATTAGTCAATTTTCACAAAGACTCTATTGTTTAAAAATTATCCTTAACTACAGAAATTTGATGTGATCTAACAGATTTTCTAACATTTTTCTGTAACATGATATATATATTCAAAAGGAATACATATCTATCACATTTACAAAATATGTTCTATGTAGGGCACAAAGAAATATGGTATAATATATTCTTCTTATTGTAAGATTTCTTGTTTAGATGCCACTGCAGATTCTGACTACACTAAATAGAAAGAGAGCATTTGATTTCTAATAAAGGACAAAAATCTTTTTAAAAATATTTGAAGAGTTTCCAGTAGATATGTTCATTCAAACTCACTTGCACTTTGTGAAGAGAGACAAAGTTACATGATTACAAAGAAATACTCCTCAGTCTAAAATAAATGATCTCCTGGGCAGCAGAAAATGAATACCAACAAGGGTAAGCATCCTAATAGATTTTGATGGTACTTCTTATTTTTTTTTTTTTAAGGAGTGGCGGGGATCAAACTCACAACCTCGCACCTGATGGACAGGCACTTAAGCCACTGAGCCAAACTCCCAGCCCTAGTTTTTGAGGCAGGGTCTCCCTATGTAGCTCGGGCTGATCTTGCACTCGCGTTGTAGCCCAAGCCGGGCCTCAGACTCACAGCGCTCAGCCTACCTCAGCCTCCCGAGTGCTGAGATTAAAGGCGTCCACCACCACACCCGGCTTTGATGGTACTTCTATATTGACTTGGCGTGTCTTTCTCTGTGAAGTAGACACCAAGAAAAAATTGCAAGTCAGTATAAGAGCTAAATTGGGGGCAACATTTGTAAGAAAAGATAGCAAAATTAAATTGATTACTACAACATTCCTTTTTCTTCAAAATCTCCTTGGTTATGCTTACTTAACATTTTTATGTCTTCTTTGATGAGATGGTTGGTTGTTGAGTCTTTGGCATGTATTTTAATTATTTCTTACTGCTGATTACTATCTGTTTTTCCTATAATTTGTATGTAAGTTCTTTATCATAAATGTGTCTTGCAAGAATTATTTTTACTCTCTTAAGTGTACTTTGTATAGTGAAGAAGTTTTTAATTTTAATAAGGTCCAATTTATCAATCTTTTTATTCATGATTGGTAATTTTAACCACTATCTGTAGACATTTTTACATGTTTACCAGCTGACAAATTTTTTTCTATTATTACTTTGCAGAAATTTTTCTTGTGCATGATATTGGATAAAGGCAGATACTTTTTCTGTCTCTATTATATAACACATGGGTTGGTTCTTTAATAAATTGATGAAGAGGGCCATGGCAATTAATTTCCAAACATAGAATTAGTCTTCCTTACCTGCAATGTCTTTTTTTCTTTTAAATAAACTTTTTAATTTAAATAAAATGTATATTCAAAAAAGGCACAACTTGTAACTGTAAAACTCAAAGAATTTTCACAAAAGGAACACATCTATTTACTGTCGTTGGAATAAACACTCCTCTAAAAGCATCCCTCAAACTTCGTTCTTCACCATTCAGATCATTAATTCATCTCTGCTCCTCAGAGATACCCATTATCCTGACTCCTATTACCAAAGTCCAGTTTTATCCATTCTGAACTCCATCGAAATGGAATCATAAAGTGTATTCCTCCATGTCTAGTTTGTTTCTCTCAGTGTTATGCTCATGATTTTTAAAAAATCTTTCCATATGGTAGAAGTCTATTCATTTTTCATTGTGTTTTGGAATATTTTAGCTGTACTTTCATAATAGGGACTTCGTATATGTACAGGAGTTATCTCAATTTTTTCTCCCATTTCCTTACCTTCCTTCAACTTCTCTTTCTCTCCTTATTGACCAAAGCTTTGTTTCTACTTTTCCTTATTTTTTGATTTTTTTCTTATCTCTCCATTTTTTCCCCTATCCCCTTTCTAGTTCTCCTTCCCAGTTGAGCATTTTCTTCTTATATCACAATACCTAGTATACGTTCTGGCCCTTTTTTACACTCTGTATCTCACACTAGAAAAACAATGCTATATTTACACAGGTGTGTTCAGTTTATTTTACTTACGAGCAAGACCTCAGGGTCTGTTCATTTATCTATAAATGTCTCAAGATTATCTTTCTTATGGTTAAGTTGTACTCCATTGTATAAAAAAAAGACACACCTTACTTACTCATTTATAAGTTGATGGGCATTTGAGCTGTTTCCAAGATTTAGCTATTACAAACTGTGTTACTATAATCATGAGTATATATAGGTTGCTGTGGTATGATATTTTTAATCCTTCTGTGTGGAGAGCCACATAAAAGGTCACCTTGGGCATGTGGGATGCAGCAACTGTAGGCCGGACGGAGTGTAAGCGAGGCCTTGGGGAAGGAGCAAAGCCTGAGCTAGATTACCCCTCCCATCGAGTAAGCCAAGATGGCGACCATATCCTGCTTTTGCATATTACACAACCCCACCCCAGATGATGTATCGCTGACGCTGCCCAATGAGTGCTTGTACATTGCTGATATTGGATTGGATAATGAGACAGTAGATAAGCAGCTGCCCGCCCAGGGGGCGGCGAGAGTGCACGCTGAGAGCCGCGGGGAGCGGACGTGTGTGAGGCACCTCCGCGGGGACACGTAGGACCCACCAGCGGTGGGCATGTAGAGGTCTCCTGCTGTAGCTGGCTCCGAGCTGAATAAAGTCTTCTGCTGTGTCGCTTGTGATTCTGTTGTGTGCCTTCCTACCGGCCGGGATAGGCGCCCGACAACTGGTGGCCCGTACGGGGACCTGATCACCCCCGTGACGCGGAGCGACACCGCGGAGACCGAACCTCTTGGACGCTGCAAGCTGAACCTGGTGAGTACGAGGTAACCAGGGCCCTGGGTTGCGCGCACCTTCAGGGTAGAGACTTCGGGTGATTCAGGATGGACAACGCTGAGAGTACGCCTCTGTTAAAGCCTCTCAGCCTTCTGTTAAAAACGAAGGGCATTACAGTAAAAAAGGACACTTTACAACATTTTCTTCATGAGATCGATGATATAGCCCCGTGGTTTTGACACTCAGGGCATTTAAACTTGGTAAACTGGGATAAGTTAGGGGTCGATATGGCCTTAGAGAAAGAACAAAAGGACATTGACCCTTCAGTCCGCCCTTTATAAAAAATGATTAGATCTTGTCTCAAGAGTAAAGGGCGTGCCGAGAGCGCGGCAAACTTACAGGTGGTCAGACAGGCCTTAAAAAAGGCCCAGTCAAAGTCTACCCGAGGATCCCCGACAACAACTGAGGAGGGGGATAACACCTCATCAGAGAGTTCAAAAGACGAGGCTGAGGCTGCCGCGAAGGGAGAGCGTGGCGCGGCTAGAGGTAAAGAGTGCGCTGCTCAAAGGGGGGATAATTGGTCATGGGCAGACTTGCGTAAAAAATTAGAGGGCGCTCACCATGAGCTAGAAAAAAAAAAGCATATTTTAAAAAAAAGCCATACAGGCAAAAAGCCCCAAAAAGCTCCACCCTCTGCCCCGCCTTGGGAGGAGTGGGCACCAGAGGCGTTACCTGCTCCGCCTCATTGCCCCGACCCGTGTCATCATCGGGCTCCTCCCCCTCAGCCCGGAGGGTGGGACGATCCGCCTCCGATCCCCTTTTCTGCTGTTCAGATCGGACAAAGACGTTCTTTCCTAGGACGCCTCTGGGGCGACCTCCGCAAGGGAGTTGATAAACCGCCCATCCCCGGGATAGACTGTGGCCCTTACGGCTTTTACCCAGTTAGAGTGGCCACAGGCCCTAGAGGCAAAAACAATCAGTATGAGCCTTTTGACTTAAAACTGATAAGAGAGCTTAAGACTGCAGCAACCTCTTTTGGTCCTACTGCGCCTTTCACCTTGACCTTGTTAGAGAATATTAGTTCCACCCCGCTGACTCCAGCGGATTGGTCTCAGCTGGCTCGAGCGTGTCTCGACCCTAGACAGTACACAGATTAAAAGACATAAAATGCGGACTTCTGTGCTGATCGCGCTGAGCAAAATTTAGCAACAGGCCATAGAGGCTAAAACACAGACATGTTGCTAGGCCAGGGACAGTATGCCGAAAATCAGGTACAGTATCCCAGGGTGGTATATGACCAGATAACCCAGTGCGCCCTTCGAGCTTAAAAACAATTGAGCAATTCGGGACAGCATACAGATTGCCTGTCTAAAATAGTTCAGGGCACTACCAAACCCTTTGTTGATTTTGTGGCTAGGATGCAGGGAGCAGCAGAAAAAATATTTCCTGATCTCAGAATAGCCGCGCCACTCGTTAAGCAGCTGATCTTTAAACAGTGCACTAAGGAATGTAGGGCAGCCATCGCTCCTCACAAAAACAAGGACCTACATATGTGGATCAGGCTGTGTAGGGAGATTGGGGGACCGCTCTCCAATGCAGGTATGATTGCCATGATGACCAAAGTGGCTAAACAAGTCCAACAAGATTCAGGAGGGCAGCGCAACAGCAGAGGGTGTTTCCAATGTGGGGAGGTGGGTCACATTAAGCGAGATTGCCCCCAAAAAGGAGACCAATGCCCTAATAGGTAAAAAAAAAAAAAAACATCTCAGCTCTGCAGGCGATATAAAAAGGGGATGCATAGGACAGAGGAGTGCCGGTCTGTTTTTGACAGAGAGGGCAATCGCCTCGTGGGCGGTAGGACATCGGAGTCAAAAAACGGCCGGAGGGGGCTCGCCTCTCAGACGGGCCCCCACCCCAAGACCAATACCTTCCAAAATTTCAACATTCAGTCAGGGCCACCTCAGGATCTGCCGGAGTGGACC
>RJWM01044492.1:0-13250 GCA_004363535.1 Dasyprocta punctata | reverse complement strand
TTGAAATCTACCCAACAAAGCTGCTCCAGTATGTCCTGATTATTTATACTTTATTGGTTAGGTAGATTCATGTTTCATCTATTAAAGAGAAAGGAGGATGGATTTTTATCCATCTCTGCAAATCATGGAGTCCACCAATGAAAATAATGAAAAGGGATTTGTGGGTAAACAGGAAGCATTGATTCTTAATAATAATTCTATTGGGTTTTGGCTTTACTCAGCTTCCTCCTAGAACATACACACTAGTGCATTTTCCTAATTCCATTCTTGGCTCTCAGGGCAGGACTTAGCCTTTCATAATGTTCTCCAGCAGTAACTTCTGTCTTATCCTTGGCCTGAAATACAAGGAAATGGAAGATGCTTTGAAAAAAAAAAGATGCATTTATTTCAATGTCTTCATCTATTTCTTTCTCTTCCTTTAGTTCAATCTAGTCAAGTAACAGTATGTGGTAGCATAATTAAATGTATCTGAGGAAGAAGGAGACAATAGTAAATTTGGTTGAGGGATGATTTTTTTTTCTTAAAGTGATTAAAGTAACACTTGAAAGCACGTTTTAAAGTAGAAATAGCTGTACTCCTCCAGAATTACACAGATACAAGTATAAGAAATATTTTATTTCTTCAGCCTGTTGCTTAGAAGAGCTAATGTGAATGGAGTGATTTATCGGGATAATAATTAGTTTTATCTGAACTGTGGTCTGATGAACCCTTTCATATGCATCAGCATCAGAAGTCTCCATTTTCATGAAATTAAATGAGTGAAGTAGGTCAAGGTGGTAAATCGAGACCAATGAGGTTAGCTGTTAAGGCAATTCTAAAACAAAGCATTTCAGCCGTGGTAACCAGACACTGGCACCTATATTGTATTTGAGATCTGCAGTTGAATATGGCTTTGAAGTGAACAGACAAAAGCAGTGGCAGATTGAGAAGAAGAGAATTACTGTCAACAGCGAGAATTTGTGCTCAGGGAGAAAAGGTGCTGCCCTCACCTAAGCCTCAAAACTGCATAATGTATCCAAGATGCATATGTTGTCCTGGCTTCAGCAGCACATATACCAATATGCATATGTTTTTGGAATTGGAACGGGTAGTTAAGGTTTATAGTCCAAAACTTGAAAGGGTCCCTTACTTTATAGTCTAAGTTCTGTTAAAAATGTACAAATTTAAATAGGCAGTCTGCCATCATTATTTCACTTCCATGTAAATTAGGAAATTATTCAATTACTTTCTAAAAGCAAAGGTTTGAGAAAAAAATCTGTAATTGCTCATGAAAAACCCAAATTAAAATTAGTCAGATATACAGGAATTATCTGCTTGAACCTATTACGCAGATGTGGGGAGAGGTAAATTCATAGAGACACCTCTTTAGTGCCTCTGGACATGCTCTATAAAATAGAGGGCATAGAATTGGCAGGGTGGATTACACTATAGGATGGTTCAACTTCTTTCTAATAAGTTTTTATTCCAGCTGCCTTTCTCTACCAAAAAGCTCACTGTTTCACACAAAACTGGATACTAACCTGAAGCATTCAATATTTGATGAGTGAAGACAGATAAATGGTTGAACAGAAGCATCATAAAAAACAATTTCTTTCCAAACTAGCCTTCTAGATAGCATTCTGAAATTAGTGATATGTGCTAAAGACATGCATATTTTATTTCTTAACCAAAAATTCTGTTGTACAAAGTATTTTCTGTAGCTGCCAGTTCCTTTTGTGTCCACTCTCCATTATCTTCTCAAAAGCCCTCAGTACGCATCAAATGGTTAGGCAGAGAGTTAGACACTAGTGGGTGTAAGGGACAAAGGAGAGGGAGTCCAAAGTAGCCAGTTAAGCAAAGATACAAAGACTTCAGTGTATAATACATTTGTAATCATTTTCTAAGGTCTCCAACCTAAAGCAATTCCACAAGGCACAATGACTTTTCAAGGTTATACACTGTGCACATTCCTTCTGATATCTGGGCACCTAGTTCAAACACATGGCATTCAGCATTCCTTACTGCCATGGCCTATACCTTCTTTGAAGATCCTCCTGCCTGGAGCTAGGACCTGGTTTAAATTAAGAACTTATCTTTTGTGTTTTTTTCATGATTAACACTTAAGGAAACACTTACCATCTAAAAAGGACAGAAAGACATTTTGCAATTCCAAAGTAAATTCTAAGTAAAATGTTGATAGCGTCATAATTTCCCTGGTTCCCAAAAATAACTCTTGAGTGCATAAAATGGCATCCAAACTTACAATTTGTGCAGCTGTCTTTGTGACACTGCCCGCCTTCGCAGTGGCAGTTGTAACTCTCTACATCTATGTCACAATCGATTCTACCTTACTCCTGTACAGTCACCTGTTTTTCTTGACTGAATTCTTTCATCAAGGCCACCAAGGTCGAAAGACCAAGGTAATGAGGGGCCAGTTCCTCAGTGGGTCAGGACCTGCCTTCCTGGTGACAAAATGAGTGTTCTTAAATTTTTGATTAACGTTGCCTTTTATATGCTTAAAACTCAATGAGAAGTAAACCTTGTAACTGTTTTACAACTTACTAAAATGCTTCCAGTGCCAAAGTCACAAGGATATTTTATTTTACAAGGATTTTTTTGTTTATTAATAAGTTCTAAATTTTTAAATGTTATACATATTTTAGGGAAAAATATGATGAATGTATTTGTGTGTCCCTGTTGAGTGCTATTTTATTCAGTTTGATTTTTTTCAGCACCACAATTTCCATCAGGGCTTCTTGAATGTTCTAAATTGACTTTAAAATCTGTTATTTTCTCTGAATGTTTCTAACAAGAAAGTGATTCAAATAGATAATTCTGAAAGAGCATAACAAACATTGTTTTCAGTGAGGAATTCCAGAAATCATTCACATTTTTTTAATCATTAATGCCAGAATGATCTTGAAAACTAAATAGAAACAGAGTAATAAAATACTCAGATACTAGGGCTTTTATTAACTTTTATAATTTGTGACATTAAACAACATATCCTATGGAAAAGACTTTATAGAACAAACTTTCACACTTACCTGAGATGCCAAATAAGAAATACAGAGAAAACTAGGCTTAAAACTGAGAGAATGTTAAAGCATTCTGTTAAGAGCTCTGGTATATAATAAAATTTTCTTTGGTTTTGCTTGGCATTAGAGGTTTAAAATATTTAGTTGTCATGGTAGTGCCAGTATGCAAGGTGAGTTGAGAAAACTGAGATTCTAAATTTTTCTGAGGATGTGACTCACACAAGTTCTAATCTTTTGTTGAATGGTAACATAAGCGTTAGAATTAGTTTTGGGAAGCCTAAATTATACCATGTCCTGCAGTTCTATTCATGATCCAGAATTGGGCAGCCCTTGATGCTAACTCCAATTTCACTTGTAAACATCAAAACCTCTCTGTGTGATTTTTCCAAATTCCTATAGTTTCTGTCAGACTCAGAAAATGATATCCCGAAGTGTGGAGCTTTGGCATACTGTGCACTGTGTAATATTTCAGTCAACAAAGAATCACATGGATAATGGTAGTGTTTTAAGAATGGAGATGAAAAATTCCTATCATCTAATGATCTCGCAGCCATCTGTAACATCATAGTGCAATGCATTACTTATATGTTTTTGGCAATGTTGCTGTAATCAGACCTACTAGGCTGCCAATCATATAAAAGCACAGCACATGCAACATATATGAAACCTACCACTTACAGTGATAACACAAGGCCATGTAACTAATTTGTATATTCCCTGCACTATACATTCTGTAGCTTTTTAGAGAATATTCCTTCCTACACAAAATAGTTTACTGTGAGATTATGCTGCGTTTTTTTTTTCTGTCTTGATGGTATCATTCTCTCTTGCACTTGATTTAGTCCCATTTTTTGTTCTTCATGATCTCTATGTGTGCAAAATCCATGGATGACATTGACAGTAAGACACCAGGTTGAGTGGTTGACTTGGAAACCAAATCAAAAGTGATCTAGGATCAAGGACAACAAAGGTATAAAATCACTGTTCTCCAGTGAAGCCTTTGCCATCTCACCATTGCTCTTATCTTGAAGAATAAGAACACAATGCTGGAACTTGAATCTGCTTCACTGAGAGCAATGACAAAAGTCAATGATGTTCTTAAATCAGATATAAGAAAATATCTAGTGAGTCAAATTAAGAATCAGTCACAGAAGAGTCAGTGCCATTATTATCATAGCCAAGGAAATAAGTTTGTTTGCGAGGTTGAAAGAAATGGCTAAATCTGAAGATGATGTGGCATTTATTGCTAACTCTGGGTGGCTTAAATGATTTAGCAATCATTGTTCATTACATAATGTGAAAGTGACTGGTGAGTCTCCAAGCACGGATGTGAAGACACATTGTGGAGGAAAAGTACTTGCTAGGAAAAACCTTCAGGATGGATGAGAGTCCCCTATTCTGGAAATGAAAGCCCAAAAGTACTTCGATTCATACAGAGGTTAAGTGTCTGGTTACTTTTCTCTCATTGCTGAGACAAAATAACTGACAGCCAAAATGAAGGAAGGAAAGATTTATTTAGCTCATAATTTGTGGAGGTTTCAGTTCATATTCAGCTGGTTCCAAGGCAAGGTGGCATGGCTGAGGGGCAACTGTTCATGGCAGTTGTGGCAGATACCAAAAGTGACAAGAGCGAAATGGGAAGAGCACACCTCCTTTCCTCCCTTATATTGTATGCTGGCTACTTGCTCCTGGGCAAGTGCAGCACTCACACTGCCAATCCCAGCGCTAGACAACAAACCAATCTCAAAAACTAGACCCAGCCACCTTCAAAAGGTCCACTCCCCATGACCTCATCAGGCTATGGGGAACATCCAAGCACAAACCATAACATTCCACCACTGGCGCTCCAAAGACTCATGTACATCCTTTACGCAAAAGACTTTTAATTCATCTGCAAGAGTTGCCAAAGTCCTAATAGTTTCAGCATTGCTGAAAAGTCCAAGTCCCAAGTGTCCTCCAAGATATAGGGCAAACTCTTAGCTGAAAGTGCCTGTACTAATGAAAAGAAACTTAAACACTTCCAACATTCAATGGCTCAAGATAAACATTACCATTGCAAAGGGTACAAACAGGAGGATACAAAAGAATGGGATCAAAAGAAGTCCAAAATACAGCAGGACAAACATTAAGTCCTGGATTTCCACATTCAGCATCTGAAGAAATCTGGCTGTGAGTTTCAAAAGGCTTGAGTGACTCCACCCCCAAGGCACTTCTGGTGGTTCTAGCTCCCACAGCTTCTCTCTTGGACTGGCTTTGCTCTCTCCTTGCAGGTTTCCTTAGACAATCCACACTCCTGGTCTTTCCAAACTTCTGGGGTCTGCACTGTACATTCAGCTTCATACTCACAGTTTCACACACTGTCGTCTCAGGGACACACTGCCTGGCCTTTCAGGTCTTCTGAAGTCAGGTTGAAAGCCCTTCTAATCTCAGAAATCTTGCATTCTGTATGCACCTAAAACCAATGCCACACGAATGGTGCTGAGGTCTGCTGCCATTTGGAGCAGTAGTCAGGTTTTCCTCTCTCTTGGCCATAGGGGTTGAGTGCCTGGGTCGCTGGGCACTCTGAACCTGATTGTGGGGAACAAATTCTTTATGCTGCCACCATTCTGGAATGCCAGTGCAGCTGCTGCCATTTTGGAACTTGGTGCAGCCATTGCCTGCATTCTGGAAAATAGAAAGCTGCCACCATTCCGGAACGTGGAGCTCTGCAGTTTTCTCCTCAAAGCAAAGTCTTTAGTTTTTGTAATTTTGAGGCTGCAAAATGACGAGACCAGCTGTTGCTTGTGATGTTTTAGGGTCATCTTTCATGCTCTCCTGTTCCTACCCAACAATAGAGATCTCAGCTCTAATTTTGCAGTTCACAGCTTTACTGGAGCTTTTTCCCCAGGCAAACTTACAAGGTTTCAAATCACCCACTGGGCTCTGTGCTCTTGCTTCACAACATAAATGTGGCTAAAAACCCCAAACAATAGCCAAGCCACCACCTCAACATTCGACTGCCTTGAAATTTGTTCTGCCAGATTAATTAGTCCACCACCCTTAATCTCAGTCTCAGGCAAAGTCTCTGGACATGAGCAAAATGCAGACAAACTTTCTGCCAAGCCATAATGCACATTTTCTGGAGTCCAACAACCAAGGCAGTCCTCCTTTCCAACAGAAACTTCCTGAGCTTAGTCTTTACTGGTTTTCTGGTCTTCTGAGTTCTGACCAGAATTTCCCATACAGAATGGGCTACTCTTTCAGGTGACATCTCTGAACCTTTCCAAACTCTTCCCACAAGTCATTTCCAAAGGCTCTTGAACCATATTGTCAGCTACAGTTATAGTGATGACTCCATTTCTAGTACCAAATTCTGTCTTGGTTACTTTTCTCTCATTACTGAGACAAAATATCTGACACCCAAAATGAAGGAAGGAAAAATTTATTTAACTCACAATTTGTGGAGGTTTCAGTCCATACTCAGCTGGCTCCAGGCGGGGTGGTGTGGCTGAGGGGCAACCATTCATGGAGGCTGTGGCAAAAGTGACAAGAGCAAAAAGGGGAAGAGCACACCTCCTTCCTTCCCTTATATTGATGCCAGCTACCTACCCCTGGGCAGATGTAGCACTCACACCACCAATCCTGGCATTAGACAACAAACCAATCATAAATACTAAACTCAGCTGCCTTGAAAAGGCCTTCCCCCATGACCACATGAGGCTTTGGTGACCACATCCAAACGGAAACCATCACACCAAGTTAAAGGCAGGTTTGAAGGTTCTTAACAACAGGATTACACTTTTGCTTGTGCAAGTGTTGTAGGCCACTGAATGTTTGAAGGAACCCTTTGTGACCTAGCACAATGCAAAGCACAGGACCTTTAAGCACATCAATAAGTATATGCTGATAGTGAACTAGAGGTGTCAGAGATGACCTGCATCTTCTTCCAAGGTTACCTTTTAAATTGCTCTGTTTAATGAAGAACATACTCTTCAACATTTTTCTTATTATCCATAACACTCATTGCTTTTTTTTATGTTGATGATTCCAATATCAACATGATGCTTCATCCAAACACTAACTTTTTGATCCAATCAATGGATCAAGGAGTTATAGCAACTTTTATGGTCTGCAATTCGAGAAAGATTTTTTCCCAGGCCCTTGTTGCATCTAATAGAAATACTAAGGCATCACTAAAGCAATTCTGGAAGGATTAAACTATGTATGACTATACCAAGAAACATAGTTGGACTTTAGGTAGGGTCACCAAGTAGTATACAAGTAGTATTTGGAAGACAACACCTAAGAGTTTTGTGCACAACTTCAAAGAATTTACCAAGGAGGAGGACTTAGAGGAAATCAACAAGGCTGTGCTTGAGATGACCAAGACCTTGACCCTGGGTGTGGAGGAGGATGACACTGAGGAGCTCCTGCAGGTCTTTTTTGAAGGATTCACTCCAGGAGCAATTGTTGGATCTGAAACAGGCAAGCACAACTTAAGAAGAAGCTAGAGAAAAGGAAACTACAGGAGAAGAAAAAAAGAACCACCCCGAGAAACTCACAGTGAGAGGGTTAGCAGAAGCTTCTGCAGACCTCCACAAACTCTTTAAAGAGTTTAAAAACATGTCTCTCAAGTCATAAAGGCTTTCATTATTAGAGAGGTTCACAGTTCACAGTGATTTATCTGCTTAGAAGCAAATCTGTGATGAAAGCAAGAAACTAAAGAAACCACCATGGGCATATTTAAGAAAAGTGACACCTGCTCAAGAAAAATCTTGGGTAGGTCCCCTGGGGGATACCAGAATTAACATTGTTCTCATAGGAGGTGACAGTTGCCTGTATGCTAGTGTCCCTGAAGACCTTCCAGTGGGACAAGAGGTAGAAGTGGGAGACAGTGTCACTGATGATCCTGACCAAGTGTAGTCCTAGGCTAATGTGTGTGTGTGTGCATGTAGTTTAAAGTAGAAAAAAATTATAGACTGAGGATATAAACGATATTTTATACACTGTGTATGCATTTTAAGGTAAATGTTGTAAGAGTCAAGAAGTTAATATTTAAAAGTCATAGATAGCTGGGCATGGTGGCGCATACCTTTAATCCCAGCCCTCGGGAGGCTGAAGTAGGTGGAGCATTGTGAGTTTGAGGCTGGCTTGGGCTACAATGTGAGTGCAAGGCCAGCCTGAGCTACACAGCATGACCCTGCCTCACAAACCTAGGGCTGGGAGTTTGGTTCAGTGGCTTAAGCACCTGTCTGGCAGGTGCAAGGTTGTGAGTTCGATCCCCAGTGCTGGGAAAAAAAAAAAAAAAAAACTACAGCCAGGAGTTTGACTCAGCAGCTTAAGCGCCTGCCCGGTAGGCGAGAGGTTGAGAGTTTGATCTCTGGTGCCACACACACACATACACACACACACATAAAACAAATACATAAATAAATAAAAGTCAAAGTTATAAACTGTCATAGAAAGCTAAAGTCAATTTATTATTGAGGAAAAAAATGACTATTGCTAAATTCAGCCTAGTCTGCAAGTGCACAGTCTTCACAGGGCCTGCAGTCACACGCTGGGCCTTCACGTCTGTCATCTCTCCTCACCAACTCACACACAGCACCTGCAGGTTCCGTTGCTCCTAAGGGTCCTATGTAGGTGTGCCTTTATTAAGAAAACATTTTTCTCTGTGTCTTTTCTGTGTTTACACGCACAAATCCTTACCATCATGTCACAATGATCTACAATATTCAGTACAGTGACATGAAGCCCAGGTTTGTAGCTGGGAACAGTAGGCTGCAGCATATAGCTCATGTGTACACTAGGCTTTTCCACATAATTTTGTCTAAGTACACCCTGTGATGTTTCCACAGTGACACAATCAACTAGGGACACATTCTCAGTATGGACTCCCATCAGTAAGCAAAGCAGGACTGTATTTTCAACTAAAGGAGACTAAAAAGCCTTAGATACAAAGACTCTCTGAGCTCCTCCCATGCCTATATTCCTCCCAAAGTGAGTCATGGAAACCAAATTCCTCTTCTCCTATGGGGCCATAGAAATTAGACCTTCTCTCCCAAAGCAAGTCAGAAAACCTAGAAATGTTACTCTCCCCCTTCTTTCTTGAAGACCCCGGTTCAAAGAGGGCCTGCCTCATACCAGAGCAAAAGAATACTCACAGAGAGACAAAGAATAATCTGAGCAGGCAACCTAGTTGGACCCACCCTTTATCCTGTTACCATTAGAGTAGACCAGTGGTGATGAACCTATGGCACACGTGCCACAGTGGGCACACAGATCTCTCTCTGTTCACACATGAACCAAGTTGCTGGCGCATCATCCCAGCAGCACAGCATCAAATGACAGAGCAGAATTGGCACCTTGCAATAAATAACATGGGTTTTTGCCTTGCAGATTGGGCACTCAGTCTCTGAAAATTTTGCCATCAGTATCGTATGCCCTTTATTCAATCACTTCTACATTTTCTCCATTCTTCATGGAACCTAAGCATAAAGATACAGCTCTACAGTGGCCCACACCACACTCTGCAAGACTGTGGCAGGAGAATTGTCAGTTCAAACCTAGCCTAGGCAACTTAATAACTGGCCTTGTCTCAAAATAAAAATAAGATAGTGCTAGCAATGCAGCTCAGTACAAAAGTCCTGGGTTGTGCCCTAAGCACTTCCAAAAAAAAAAAAATAAGGACAGTTTTCCCTGACCTTCATTTCTGAGGGCTTCCTTTTTATATGACTTCGAGTAAATAAAGAATAAATAAATAAATAATGCATAAATAAATAAATTATAATGAATTATAATTTCTCTTTCTTTAGCCTGTTTTTAAGATTGTCAACTGTGACATGACCTTCATGACTGGTAAGGAAAGGTATCACACATCTTCTCTGCCTCTCAGACTTTGTGCTAGGATCTGCTCCTGTTTTTCTCATTATGTCATGGGAGACCTTAGTCCTAATCCAGCAAGGAACCAGCTCCTCACTTCCTTGCCTTCCTGTCTTTGTGCCCTTGATTAAAAAAAAAAATCAGTAAAGATATGTACACCATGCAGAAACACGGTTAGACTATTTTTTAAAGTAGATCTACAGAGAGTTACATCTTTGATTGAGGATGCAGGCAGTGCCACTAAAGATGTCTGCACTGACGAATTCCCCTTTTCACTATTCATCTTGTAACATCCTACATTGTTTTATAACTAGGAAACAAAGAGGAAATTTAACAAAACACTCTGCTATCTGTGCATGAACTAACATATATGCAGAAGTCAATCACTGAAGAACTTTAAAAAGCAGTGAAATTGTTGTCACTGATCGTCATTTATCAACAGGGAAGATAGTAGCAAAGTTTGTGCACCATGTAATTACACTTAACATTCAACTGTATAGAAATTTTAGTTGTAGTGCTGAAAGACTGGTGCTACAAACTAAACAGTGTAACTGATGTGCTGGTATGTGCTATGGTTTGTTCTCTCTGACACTTACACTGAAATTTCACTCTCATTAGCTGATATTAGAAAGTAGAACCAGGTGAGATTTTAATAGATGATTAGGTCTCTGTCCTTATGAATGAATTAACTCATTCATGCTAATTCAATGGACTATTGGGTTACCTCAATAGTGAGATATTTCTCTTTTCTTTGCCATGAAGAAAGATAAACTTGAATTAGATGTAAGAAAATGGAGGCACCTTGAGACTATAATGTTAAGTGAAACAAATCAAACACATGATCTTAAATAATCACATGGTTTCTCTTATAGTAGAAACTCAAGATGTAAATAAAGAGCAAAATAAAAGCTAAGATGAAATAGGGAGATAGATCTTTCACAAAAGAGAAGGAAACCAAAAGATTGTAGGAGGGAAGTATCGGGGACCCGGCCTAGATTCCCAATCTTCCTAATGAGTGTACGGTGAGGGCTTAAATAAATGAGACAAGTTGTATGATTTTAGGGCTCCAGGAGGATCAAAGCCCCTGCAGAGTTCTTGACTCTGCAGCTATCATGAGGGCTAAGACAAAGAGTTTCTCTGGATCACCCATATATATTTTCAAATAGACAGAGAGAGGGGATACTGAGGGAGGTGCTGAGGGTGGTGCCAGAACTGAGCAGGACTTGGGAGTCACTTCAAGGACATCTCCAAGGAGGAAGGAATGCCAGGAATGGAGAACTATGTTATCTCCAAAATGGCCTTTGTGATGGGACTGTGATGCCCTGCAGAGTAAGAATCTTGCAGGCCAGTCTCTATTAACATAATTGATTATGGAACCAATATGTCCTCAGCTGCGACCTTTTTTACCCTGCCTTTTGAGGTATCTCTGACCTCATTGGCCACTACAGGCCTCTATCAGGACCAGTGATTCATAGAATTTCCTTACTGTGAATCAGCTCCCATCTCCAGGCAAGGGGCCTAGGCCTAGGACAGGCTTGCAGATAAATAAAATGCCAATTAGTAAATTTTAAATCCTGCTCAGAACTGCTTTGTAGCAGTCTCCAACAGGGAAGGGGAAAACTTCTTCTGTGTTTCACATTTTGACTGAGGAACAATTGGACTGTCAGTCCCTCCTAGAAACAACCCAGTCTAGTGCTTCTCAAAGATATCAAAGAGGGCAGACAAAAACCCAACAACCACTGTTACCCAGAAACCCGACAAAAGAAAAGCACCAGATATCTGTAAGAAAATTCAGTCTGGCTGGGCATGGTGACACAGGCCTGTAACCCCAGTACGCAGGAGCCCGATGCAGGAAGATCATTGTGAGTTCGAGAGCAGCATGGGCTACAAAGTGAGCTCAAGATCAGCCTGAACTGCATAGTGAGACCCTGTCTCAAAAAGCCAGAAGAAAAAAAATCAATCTGATACCCAACCATACCCACTGGCTACAAGTTATATGGGCTATGGACACAAAAAATAAATGCTCCTTCAGATTAAAAGATAAGAACTTTCAAAAGCTTCAATCTGGATTAGATGACAACACTTTCATCAGTCTGATGGGCTCAGACTGGGCCAGACCGGGCTCTCTTCTTCAAATGGGCCACGGGGAGCCCATAGTACCATCACTGAGGCAACTAAGACTCATGTCTCTCGCCCCTTCTGCCAGGCACAAACTTGCAGCCTGGGAGGACATCTGCTGTGTAAACCAGTCCCCATACCACTTCTGGGAAAAGATCTCCTCTTCAAGTTAGAGCTGACCATCTCCCTTGCACCAAGCCAGTCAGCCTCCCTCTCATTTAACCCTGCAGTTTCACCTTCAACTGTTTCTTGAGAGAAAGATGATGCCTGCATCAACCTGAGCCAGATAACTGCAATTCTGAAGTTCTGAAAACTCTTCTTCTGGAGGTAGGGGCTAAAGACTCTCTTCCAGGTCTGCCCATCAATCATGCCACCTCACTGCAACCCCCATTGCTGTCAGATTTCATGTGAACACAAACAGGCATCTAGTCACACATCAACTTGATAGGCTGTTAATCACCTTGGGCAGATCTCCATGCCATCAGCCATGCAGCCATCACCTTGCATCCTGTAGTTACCAGCCCATACACCCTTTGTGGACTGTTAGTCAATTGTCACAAGGGTTGGGGAACACTCTGACTATTTTCAGGGAGGCTCTAGCAGCAGATTTCGCTCTGGCAAACTCTGTTTCTCTGTCCATATCTGCTCTGCCAGATACGACAGAAAGAAAGAATACTGTGCTAGACCTTACCCAACACCAAAGACTCTTATACAAAATTCCTGCCTGACTCGTATGGCAATGAAACGACTAAATCCTGCCATGGACCTGCCCACAGAGCTGGCCCAACAGACCATGACTGCCTGACACTGTCCAATAAATTGTTTTTGAGCCTATCAGACTTAAAAATAACCCCCCTGACAGATGCTGAGTACACCCTGTGTACAGATGGAAATAGCTCTGTTAGAACAAGTTACATACACTGTGGTCACCTTGGACAAAGTTATTTTGGCCCAAGATCTCCTGCTACTGCTTCCTGCTGCTGTTTGGGAACTTGCCCCCAATGACACAGAGCCAGACCCACCCTCACGGTATGTTCTTGTAGAACAAGCCACAGTGCCAGCACCCATAACCCTGCAGCCACCCCAGGCTTCAGTGTCTGTGTCGTTGGCCCTGACCTCCACCCGGCATGACTTAGTGCTGGTCTGCACCTACTCAGGATAGTCAAGACAATAAGAATTTGTAAGGTCCTGAGCCGGGCATGGTGGTGCACGCCTTTAATCCCAGCACTCAGGAGACTGAGGTAGGAGGAGAGT
>RJWM01044491.1:0-13228 GCA_004363535.1 Dasyprocta punctata | reverse complement strand
AGTACAGATGATGATATACAGAAGAAAAGAAGTGACTATAGCCAGACATTTAATCCTTTATCTAGATTCCTTCTATGTCACATGCTATCTATTTGAATCTATGGAAACTACTTTAATTCTCTGTCTTTTCCTCTTACATCAAAATACTCATGTCGTCTACAATAAAGGCCTCTTAGAGCCAGTCAGATGTGAGGAAAGAAGATCACACTTGTTGCTCTTACATGAGAAACCCAGAGTAATAGTAAAGTGAAAAATAAAAGATAGACAGGTATTAGAATTAGAGAGATGAATCGCGGTCAGAGGGAAAGAGGATCAGGAAATAGAGGGAGGGGGAGAGAAGACGAAGGGAATAGAGAGAGACAGAAGGGCCAAGGGATGGAAGAAAGCAATTGGGATGAGTTATGTGCATGTACCAACTCCACAAAAGGAGTGCAAGCATCGTGCATTGCACACTTGTCCAAAAAAAATTAAAAAATAGGCATCAAGAGATGGATGGAAGATGGAGAGATGGAAAGGAAAGGGTACGTAAAAGGAGTTCAGAGGTATTCTGTACATGAACCAACCTCTCAGCAGCAATGTGAACAGTATTTCCTGCACACATGTACTAATACAATAAAATGTAGTGGCTGCATGCGATTAACTGGAAAGAGAATGCCTCATCCTAATGAATATAATTTCCTAAATTCTATTAAAATATTCCTGATCCAAACATCTGTGAGATATACTAATCCAAGCTACCAGATATTTGATCTGCCTTGTGAGATTTTTAAGGGGCCTAAGTGAAATGAATTTATGTAAATGAAAAATATAATAGTTATTTTACCCATTTTAGTTTGCTTATTTCCTAAATGTTTTGCCCCAACAATGATTACTAGGCTCTTGAGTATGAAAATGAAAAGAAAAAAATGAAAGATAATTTCATTCAATTTTTCAAAAATTACTAGCTGTATCTTGCTATTCTCTGACCACCTGGGTCCCTTTTTACTTGCTTCTAAACACATCCATCCAAATATTTGGATTTTAAAACCCCTACAGTCTGTTGTAAGAACCATCAATCATATTCAATCACATCTATATTCATACATAGTACATAGACATAAAAAAATGGCCAAAATTCAAAATAGCTTTTCATGGAACTCATTTCATTATTTTCTTTGTGAGTTAGTTTTCTAATGTCATTTTAATCCTCTTTTCTTATTAATATCACTGTAGATGCTAATGCATGTCATTTTGACAGCCTTGCTTATTCATTTCACCCTTATTTTCTAATGATTCAGAAAAGGGTTTTTAAATTGTGTACAGACATGTTTAATAAGCACTGTTTTTCTTACCCAGTTACACTGGCTATTCCTTTCATGTAATCTTTAAAACATTGAAGTATATTACAAAAGAAGTATTATCATACCATTTGTATATAATTTGAAATATTTTAAATATTTATATGTCAGTAAATGATCTTCATTTATCATCATTCTTACTAAAGAGGAACGTAAGCTGAAACTTAGATATAAATATATTTATCATTTTTTACATGGAAACACCTAGTATTTTCCTCATTCTTGAATTCAATACTCTACAAGTGTAATATTCTGTCAAACAATTCTAAATTGAATTTCTCTCAGAGACTAAAGGTAGTGAAGTAACTCCCCAAATTTTGCTTTTATTGCAAATGTAGAAAATAAAGACAAGCTCTCCAATTAATTACACCAGGTATCACTCATACAGTAAAATGCTGTAACATCTTTTTTATTTTGTATCATAAGCTAAAAAACAATTAAGCAAAATTATTTTCCATGAGACTTACAGGCACCATGTCAGATTTCTTAAATTTCAAGGAAGATTCTTAGGCAAAGAAAGTGATAAGAAAAACAAAGAAACAAAACAACAACTAAAACAACGAAGTCCAGGAAACCAGTAATTCTAAGGAGACCAAATGTTTATTGTGAAGACGTTATTTATATAGTTAATGTAACTTTTGATGAAATTTTGCTAATTTTATTTGAAATCATGATTTAATAAGAAAATTTTCACTTGTTTATTCTAGGACTAACAGCATAGTAAATAATATACTTAGAAGAAATTATACTGTTGTTTATAATAAATTCATCTTTTTAAAATAAATTCATCTTAAATTGCATCATATCTTCATTTTACATGGCTAGGGTAACTATATACCTATATTTCAAATACAAGATACATTTGAGCATGAATAAAGTATTATTGATCATATATATTTGATATCTAGAAATCAAGACTATTCTGATCAAAGCAGGACATACAGATATCTTATGTCCTTTTTTGACTTAAGATATTTGTGAAGCTTTTTTTTTTCTGGAATAGCTCACCCCAGGGTTCTTACATTATCATCAGGTTATAATTTTGAAAACTGGCTATGTATTTCCACAGCTAGCAATAACCTGTCATTTCAAGTTATAATTTTCACATCTAGCTGTTCTCACCAACTGTTTCAAGACCATGTGTGCTTCTCTTGAGCTGCAATAACATTACAAGTGTATGTACTACTCATTGTTCTGGTCATTCATTATTCTATCTTTCCTGCCATGCCATGTGTAATATGCATATGGGAATCTTTCTTTTTCATACTCACAATTGTGATCTCTGTGGCCTACGATAGCATCTAACTTAGCATAACTCTTAGTCAGCTATAACATACACAGTGCCCATTTTTGAACCCTAGGTACTATTGAGTTTTCTCAAGGGTTATTCATAAAAAAAACTTCTTAACACCTCTTTTTAGAATAAAAAACAAAACATTTTACCCCTATATCCATTCCTCTAAAATACTGAAGCTATTTTAAAGTAAGAGAAACACAGGATTTTTTTTTTTATTTCAGAACAATTTGACCATTTTATGGTTTCTACCTGTTAAATAATTTTGTATGCATTTTCCAGATAGCAGCCTGTTTTATTTGGTCACCTAGGGCCTTGCCAGATGTTGGCCAGTTTTCTATCTTGTCTTTCCTTACCACACCTCCATATCAGGAATTTACATGCAAGTTCGGATGCATGACCTCTAGACCCTAAAGTATATGATAAAGTATAATATTCACATAATAAATATCTAGACAATTTCAAAGTAGAGTAAAAATATAGTCTGAAGTTAAACAAGAAATGTCCCAGGGGAGTGATTCTTTGGACTTTAATATAGGTAAGAATTGGGGCCAGGGAGAATGTTCCCCTGGTTCATATTTAAGCATATAGCTTTATTACCTTTTTCCCTATCAAGTAAAAGAAAAAGAAGAAAGGTTTTCCTTAAAAGTTCTTCATGCTCCAAACATCAAAAATAGAATCTGATTTTGTTTTATTTTATTTTATTGTCTTTTTTGTGTCTTCATTTTAGCTAATCTACTGTTTGAGGATATGTTAAATACTTTCACTTACAGAGCCTTTGATAACAACTAAACAAAATAATTCAGCAATTCATTACATAGCATTCATACTATAAGTAATAAACCAGTACGATAAATAATGACATTTAATCCTCGTCATAATTTTGTGGCATGGCCACATTAGAGCTAAGACATTCAGTTTAAAAATGAGTAGAGATGCATATAGATCATGCATCCACAGACCAACAGAAAAATAGAAGTTTTATTGGCTAAACACACATTTATATTCTCCTACTCATAAGGCTATCTTGAGTCAACCAGTTAAGGTTTCTCTTGGTGATTTAGAATCTGTTGTCTATCAATGTCTCTTACTTACACCTTGGGAAGGGACAGGCAAGTGAATTCAATACATTTTCTTAGCCCAAGATGCCACATTTGTCCAAAATGCCACCGGAGCCAAGGACCATCATGTCAGACCCATAGCCCATTCCTTTATTTTCTAGAAGGAAACAACTAAATGCTATCTAACCAGCAGACCTGCTCTGCAATAAAAGTAATGGAGGGCACGCAGTAGTCTAAGGAATCTGCTGAAATGAGACAAGCAACACTACATGTTGCAAATCAAATTTTGTCTCATGCTATGTAAAATTCATATTTGATTTCATAATTCAAATTTAGGAACTTTTTTTTAACCTTTGCTTCTATACCTGGAAGGTTTCTTAATATATAATTTCACTGATCAAATGCACACCGATTCGATGTGCTCTAAAAGTGCCATTCATAGACAGCATACACAAACTATTTAACTCTCCTCTGAACTGTACTAAAATTAAATGCAGAGCAGTTATTGTAATTATAGTGTAAATATAACAAATTGACATAATCATGCTGAAATTCAGGAAAAGTGCCGAGCACTTAGAAATGAGCAAAATTAATTCAAGGCCCTTATTTGTAGTTAAAAGTTCTCTTTCCAAGCTGAAACAAAAGTATGAATCAAACACTTAAGAGGCAAGAAATTAAAGATGACAAAACAACTTCCTTGAATAATGCAAGGAGAAGGGCCTGTAAGTAAAACTTGAGCTCTATAGAGAGTTCACCCAGTTTACAGGAAAATGTAATTTTAATATCTCTTTTGTGCATATTTCTATAATGTGGAAAAGAGGTATGAAATAAACTTTCAAATAAGAAAAGCAAATGCAAATCACACCTATATCTGCATATAGTTTTGCCACATTGTCAAGTTGCCAGGAAAATGATTGATAGCCCTGTATTTTCTTGACAGTTGTCTCAATTCTCTAGGTCATCTTGCAAGTTAAGAAAAAATGTATATGAATTTAGTTATTTGTGGAAATTTTCCTAGGTGACATGACTAATTTTTTATCATTAACATAATAAATAGTACCTCATGGTATTTTCCTTCTATTCTTTGAGACTGCTTATGTGGTGCCCAATTTTTCCTGGCTTGCTTTGACTTCATGACAATGACCAGCAAAAATCCTTGGTGAATATTTAGCACCTTACTTCACAGTAGCAGAAAAAACCTCTTTAAATCTAAGTCCATCAGTATGAAGAATATGACTAGAGTCACTCATCCTTTCAAAAGAATTTATTTTAAGATTAATATAAGGAATACATCATGACTAATACCTGCAATTTGTCTACTAGAAGAAAGTTCAGTATTCAGAAAGTGAACACCAGTGACTAAAGGGAATCTTGTAGATATATTCCAAATGGAGATCTTAAAGGCAAAAACCAAAAAAGGAAAAAGCTGCATGAAGCAAAAGCAAAAGATAAAGGGAAAACAGGAATAAATAATGAGGAAAAATGTAAAAATGAAGCAATTTAAAACGTATAATTTTAATGGATAACAATGAGAGCGGAACATAGATAAATGGCAACTACAATGAGTTTTATTACACAATTTTTATGCATCATTAAATATGAAGAATAAGAGATGAGTGCAAAGTCTAAAGACAAATCTGAGTGGCTCACGGATGATGGATGAAGAATAGGGTCACAGAGGACAATTTTCCCTGCTTTGTCAAGGTCTGTTTCTGTGGTCACTGAACTTCATAGCACACAGAGAATTATGGAAATTAGGATAAATTGGGAAAACAGTGCTTGAAGGATCATTTTTGGTCATTTCATGATGGTAAAGATATTTCTTACATTTTTAGTCATTGTTTAACCACAAGAAACTGGTCAGTCATTAATATCATAAGTAGAAAGCAAAAGACATAAAATAACAAGAAAATACTTATCTGTATGTTCCTGACACTGTCTTCTTTTGCCCATACACTTTGTGCAATATAAGAAACTGTGCAAATAAACAACAGCAGCATTTGGATGAAGAGATTTTCAGGGTCTTAATGTCAGAGACTTTGCACTTCTTTGTTGAACTACAAATGTCGCACTCCCTACTGTCCGTCACATGCTTCGGAAGAGCCTCAGATTCATCAATGTTTGTAGCACTGATATTTGAAACTAAGTCTTGAGCTCTCTTAGGTCAAAAGACACACAACTGTGTCTGACAATCTACTGCTGAAATATCACATGGTGCCCTCCTTGTCTTCAGAATCTGCACTGTAATTTCCTTACGTAGACATTAATACAGAAGGTCATTCTGTACAGTTTAAATTTTTCCCATTAAAAAGTGAGTAATTTTAGTAAGCCCATAACTCTGATGTGTTATTCCTGCTTATACACTTTACATTCAAGGAAGACAACTTTCAGTTAAAGTTATTTTTTAATATGTTGTCATAACAAGTTTCCCAGCAGTATCATTAACTATGATAAACTGAGCAGGACAGCACTTTAATGGTACATTGTGTCTATTTTATTAGTGCTCTAGCCTACTACTTTATATATATTCATATATATATATTCTTTAAATCCTGAACCAATCCATAACTAGTAGTTGTGTGAGATGGTATCAAATATATGAAAAGTCCAAATGTCTTTTCAAGGAGACTTAGGCATATCATAAGATGTATGAGCAGATAAAACATCACTGAATATAAGTCTTTATTTCCCTGCTGAAAGGCATAAAAAATTTAGGCAAAATACTGCTATACTGCAACGAGTTTATTTTTTGGCATAGAGTGCATTGGACTTTGGTTAAGAATGCTGCTGATGTAAATAAACACACTACTGTTCTATTCAATCTTACTGAAGTGAAAGGAGAAATACAGAACAGCAAGTAAAGGGAGGGCGAATGAGGAGTGAAGAAGGCAAAGGAGATGATGAAGAGAGCAGGAAAGAAACAAAACGAAACAAAACAAAACAGAAAAGGGAAACTCCCCAGCCTAGTAATCCCTTTAGCAGTTCAATCAAATTTTCATTAC
Source organism: Dasyprocta punctata (assembly GCA_004363535.1). NCBI lineage: Eukaryota > Metazoa > Chordata > Mammalia > Rodentia > Dasyproctidae > Dasyprocta > Dasyprocta punctata. The sequence continues at coordinate 6,534 of RJWM01044491.1, read as the reverse complement.
TTTTTTGCAACCATAAAAACTGGGAATTGTTTTGTTCATATTACTGTTGAGAATTTGAAATTAGAGAGGGCATTTTGTCTTCCTCAAGGTGGCATCAATTATAAACTGAAGAAATGTCCAAATTAAAGAATTTTCAATGAAAACACATGCTGCCTCCCACTGTAAGCCATGGTGGATTTTAGAACCCCATAATGACTCAGGGCTGGAAGTCATTGAGAGCATCCGCAACTCAACTACGGTCCCCATATAAGAAAATACTTCCTCTGTTTTTGGAGGATTAATTAGGTAGGGATCCAATCAGAACAGTAGTAGAAAAGACTAAGATATATTTCAGAGGGTTTTTACAAATATAATGTTCATTGTAATTATAATTTTTGTTAATTATTATCTTGCCTTATCATTTCCTCTGCTTGAAGTTTAAAACTAAACTTTTGCATTATGTAAATAGAAGAATGGCTAATATAAGTGGCTCAATAGCACATGAAACAAACTAGAACCTTGGGCTTTCATGATCTTTGTTTTTTATACTTGAAAATAAAACTTTTCACATCCAGAAGAAAATCAACTCTTATTTTGCAATTAACACATTATCCTTACATTAAATATGCTTAACATGATTTTTCATGTACCAAAAGTTTTGTGAATGAAGTATTTTGCAGAAATTATTTGTGATCCTCATGTCTTCTTTTTAATTTTGAAGTTAACCTGTAAGAAAATGTTAGGCTTATTTATATCCAACACATATATAGCTGAATGTTTTTTTAAAAAATAAGAGGAGTTTAAAACTGTAAAACTGTGTGTGAGGGGCTGGGGATACAGCAGTGGTACAAGTTCCTGCCTGGTAAGCACATGGTCCTGAGTTCAATTCCTGTTGTGAAAAAAAATCTAAAAAACCTGTGTGAGAATTCACATATATGCACATACTTAATTATTCTCCAATTCTTATTCATTTTTCTATGAAACATATTTTACCCTGTGAACATATTTTTCAATATCTTCAACATATTGTCCCTTACTTATGAATTGTACATATATGTACAATTCAATTCTTTGACTGATACTATACACATATATCTAATGTACTGTGCATATATAGATGAGTTTACTATATAAAGAAAAAGAGGAGTTGGAAACAGAGAGAAAGAAACACAGATGGCAATCACTTAGGAAATCAGCTCATGTGATTGTGGTGGCTGAAACTGCAAAATGCATAGATTAGACTGGCAGGAAGGAGCAGGCGAAAACTGATACAGCAACTTTAAATGTAAAGGTTGAAGGGCAGGAATCACAGACAGGGATTTTATGTTCAAACTGTAAGGCGGACTGCTTCTTCTTTGGTAAGTGAGAGTCTTTACTCTTAATTCCTTCACTTGTCTCAATGAGGTCTACCTTCACCATAGGTTCCCTTTGCTATCAAACCATATCCTGTACATATAAATTGGCCACAACAGTCTACCACTTAACTGGAGAATAATACCAACTCCTTAAGATATAATCTCCAAGTAAAGAAAATGACAAAATCATGTTTCTGTTTATTAAAATGATTCAACAGATTCTGCAATTACCACAAACACCAACCATTCCCCAGAAGACGGTGCAAAGTACTTACATGATACTCTTCTTGATTTCCTGAAGAAAAATACTGCATGTAAATTCAACAATATCAGATATCATGCTACGAAGTTAATATATTTCACATCATAAGGACATGCTATAGACTGAATATTTACAGTCTCTCAAATATATAAACTGAAATTCAATGCCCAATGTGGCAGTTTTAGCAGAAGGCAGTTCATTTGAGTGGCTATATAGTAAGAGGAAATCTTTGAGGATGATATCAATGCCTTCACAAGAGAGGCTCTGGAGAGATCTCCTGACCCATTATGTCAAGTGAGGACACAGTAAAAAAGACAACCACCAATGAATAGGGCATGGTTTCTCAGCAAACACTCCCTAGTGGATCTTGTACTTAGCCTCCAGTACCAGAAGACATTAATTTCTGTCATTTATAAGTCACCTTGTCTATGGAATCTTTGTTATATTAGACCCAGTGGATTAAGAGAAATGAGAGATATATAAACGAGGGAATAAAATGATATTTTTTTTGCTGTATGTATCTATAACAAAAAAGAAGTCATGTATCAATTATAACCCTGTCTTAGTTACTTTCCTGATGCTGAGAGAGAATACCGAACAACCACAATCTAATAGAGGAGAGGTTTGTTTTGGCTTATAGTTTATAGAGGTTTCAGTCCAAAGTCAGTGAGCTCCATGGCAGAGCAGCACGGCAGAGGGGCATTGCAGACGAGAAGCAGTTTATGACAAGTCAGGCAGGAAGCAGAGAGAGGGATCAAGAGAGGAGGTGCTGGTATAGATATATAGATACATAGATATAAAGATAGATAAAGATATAGATACACATGATGCAGATATAGATGAGATGAAGTAGTGGCAGAGGTAGAGGCAGAGGTAGCAGTAGCGGTAGAGATAGATGATATAGATATAGATCCATGCCCACGGTGAGCCACCTCTTTCCATCAGACTTCATTTCTCAGTGTTAATTTCAGCTCTGAACCCATCAGCCGACTAAACCATTGATGATGAGTATCACATAGAATCCAGTCTTCTCCCAAAAGGCACACTTACGGGTGCATGAGTTTTGGGGGGTCATTTTAAACATCAACCAAAACAAGACTCCTCATTTCTTAAATGGCCGTTGTAGTTGTAATTGGTATTTATAATTACTTTCTTTAAATCTACTTGATATTGCCTGTTAGCAAGCATCTTTGCTGGCTATGACTCTTCATCTGTTGGCGTCTCCATGCTGAAAGAAAATACCTGACACTCACAAATAAAGAGGGAAAGGTTTATTTAGCCCCCAGTTCATAGAGTTTCAGTCCATAAATAACTGGTTCCAAGGCATGGTAGCACATGACGGAGGGGCAAAAGTTCATGAAGATGGAAGACAGCAAAAGCAACAAGAGAAGGAAGAGACTAACTTCTTCCAGTCCCTAATATTGCATGCCGACTTCCAGGCCTAGGGTGGGTGTAACACTCATACCCTTAATCCCAGCATCGGAGTGCGAGTCAGTCACAACCTCTAGATTCAGCCACCTCTGAAAAGCTCCCCTCAGGAGGCTTTGGTGGGGGACAACTAGACAAAACTATAACAGCTGATACAATCAAAAACTTCTCTCCTGAAAGGGTCTATGCCATTATTATTCTTTTCTGTACAGTTTGTTGAAGTTTACTTGACTTTAAGCACAGCTCTGGTAGAACTAAGGATTTCCTTTGGGAATATCCAGTACTCCAGACATACTCTTGTCTTCCTTTAATATGTACTAACAGTTTAATCCCTTAGTATTCAGGATCAATAACCTCAGCCTACACGCTGACTTCCTTCTTTGTGGACTCAGAGACATGAGAGGCTCAAAATAGCCAGATTCAATTTCACCTTCTGGTTCAGTGAAATGATTCTTGCATTTTCTGGTGGAACTATCTTTCCCTTTGGAAAGACCTCTAGAGGAAGAAAGAATAAAAACACAGGAAATGAAATTTTCTAGTGGACTACAAAGGGCAGTATTGTGAAGTGTCACTCTTGTGTCTCCCGTTTCATTTTAGAGCCCATCTTTCCGGTCTGTGGAAGAAATAAAATGCTATGTTAAGCACAACCATTGCTGAATAATGCTATCACAATGTAGGCATTACAACCAATGGGGGAATGTTAACCTTATTTTGGAAAGGTCATAGGTAACAAACCAATGCCTGTTATTTCCACTATTATGCAATTGCTTGTTAATAATACGTAATGCCATCTAAATTTTTAAAAACCCTAAATGCTTTTAAGGAATTAAAAAGTGTTCAAGAGTCCAGCTGATGTGTATTTGGAACACTTGCTTGCATAACTTACTAGTGTCTCCATGGTGTACTCCAATTCAGTTTCACACACACCACTTCCATGACTACAGTGCTGGGTCACTGTCTATACCCAATTCAATGGCCTTGTAGGATAAATGACACTAAGTTCATAAAAGGTAGTGTAAGTCATATGGTAGTTTAATGATCAAAATTAAACACTCTTCTAAGGACTAATAATAGATTAGAAGCTATTTCTCAAACAGACAATACTTGTCAGAAGATGGTAAGAACTACAGTGGCATCAACAGGATCCAAAAATTATCTGCCACAGACACTATTGGATTAGCTAGATGATGTGGCCCACATTGTAGAACAGTTCACACAGCAACCTGAACATACTGCAACCTTTTGATAAGCACTCAAAACTAGAACCTTTTCAGGTCACAGCATAGCACACCTGAAGATAGGAATACATTGCTTTCCTAACCCAAAGAGGCCCAATAACAATTTGAATTTATTGTTGTGGTTGTTGTTGTTGGAGTGGGCCAGATCAACCATTTCTTTACTATAGAAGGAATAGATCAGCAAGTCCTACAGAACCTAGAGGACAACTATATCTTTCCTTTAGGTACAAGATCCCAGTCTTTATCAGAGCACAGGGGAAGAACCGCAATGAGAGATGTGTCTTCCAAAGGCTCATCTCCAGTGGCCCACTCCCTTCCAGGTGATCTGACCGTGTGCTCTGCTTCCCATCCATCATGAAGTCAGCAGCTTGGCTCAGCCTTCTGCCATGATGTCTTTGCCTTGGAAACGTGGAATGAAACCACAAGCCCCATAAACCTCTCCCCTTTCATATTGTAGGCATCAGGCATTTTTGTTCAGGCAACAGGAATGCTGACCAAAACAGTATAAATTCACAGTGATTCCTCAATATCTACTGTTTTTTTTTTCTGCACAGTCGTAAATAGATGAGCAAGATGAAAAGAATTGTGGGATTACCATCATTGTATAGTAGTAGCCCTCCAGTTCTTGATAATAGTGTAAATTTCTTCAAATCAATAGGAAAACATAATAGCTTTAGCTTGTGATTTTCTTAGGTAGAAGTAATTTTAGAGAATTTTTCTATACCTTTTTGAAGTTAGTGGGTCAGGAAGATTTTGCTAGCTGCTGAGTATGTTGATTTTAATTACGTATTCTAGGACTGGGGAAATACCATATAATGCATTCTGGGTCTAGTAACTCCACTGGGAAATAAGCCTGACCTTAATAAGCCCTTACTCTGACTGGCAGACTACAGTGATTTCAAGGATCTTGGGATCACTGCCAATTGTGAGCCATTACCAGTAATCCCTGAAATGTCTGATTGTTTTCCTTCTTTAAGGCACAGTAATCCTGGTAAACAGCCACAGAGTCCTTTCAGAAGTTGGAGAGACAGATTGAGTAGTATGGATTTTTGGTTGTTTAACAGGGTCATTTCTCTAGGAGAACTGACATTCTTTTCACTTGGAGTTCAGAGGCTTTTTAATTGGTTCAAGTATGGAAATTGAGAGATCATGATTTTCTTATTTTATGACTCAGGTTAGGTTTTCCTTTATGTGTCTAAATACATTTCTGCTTATAATGATTCAGGAAGAATTTAGTAGACTGTCATATATTCAGCTCTAGCTATACCACGATCAACTAATAAATGTCATGGTACTTCGTGTGTCACATTATTATGATTGCTGCTATAAATTCGATATGATAACCAGCAGTCTTTGACAAATAAATACTACCATCAGGTCCGTGTCAATTCTGACTCCAATTACCACCATTATGTTTAAGTTTCCAATTCATTGCTTCATTCTCCACTATAATTTCTGACCTACAGAGAAGTATGACTCTGAGCTTCTTAAAATGCTGACGTGTCCCCTGTTTGCCACTTATGCAAAGACAGATGGTCCTGACAAGACTCAGCAATGACTTGCAAATCAAGGAGGCCCTTACAGGTCCTTTGGGCCCTCGAGACCTAAACATTTCAAGCAGGGTATAAGGACTGCTTTTGTGGGCAGAGGAGACTCAACACAATTTGAGGATCTAAAATTTTCCAAAGTTAGAATTTTTGACATTCCCAGCTTCATTGAAAGCGACCCTGTGTCTTCATTCCAGTTCTTAGCACCCCATTCAGGAGTCCCATTGCCTCCTTAGTCAATGCCTAACTTTGAAAAGGTTAGGTTTGGAAATGTAATTTGCATCGTAATGAAGTCATTTTAATAATTCAACCTTGGAATTATTTTTTTATTTTTTCAAAAATCTTGACCTTGTAGCTATGGGAGACAAAGGTTTCTTTCTGAGTCAATGAAAGTTTGAGCTGAAAATTTGAAGCCCCAAGCCTACCAGTTTCTTTTCTTAAGTCCTCCAGGGTAGCTAGAATCACCCAGTTAATTCTCTTACCTGCTCATCCTAATTACAGTGTTCTAAGATAGCAAACATTTGGCCAGCCAGGGTAATTAATTTATTACAGGTGTCCAAAGGTAATAATTGAATAATATATTAATATTTATACTATAGGTTATCATAGACTTCAGTAACACTAGCCACAGTGTTCATTGTCTTTAAATTAAATCAGATTAGAGAACCAAGTCCATTATTCCAAGAACCAACACACACACACACACACACACACACACACACACA
>RJWM01044490.1:0-13250 GCA_004363535.1 Dasyprocta punctata | reverse complement strand
AAAACTTGGTTTCTATAGAAGATAAACATAAGTAGGAAGAACTCACAAATTAAAACAATGGATTTAAATGTTTTTTCAGTAGAAAAACTAAGAGATAACATTGAAAATTTCTTCCACAAAGTAAGATTAGAACAAAGAAACATAAAATAAAAGAAAAACATGAGGAAAAGAGGGAAATTGTAGATTGTATAGCGTCTCATTTATGAATTGCATAAAAATAAGGAAAATTATTAAACATATGACATAAATTTTTTCCAGAAATGATGGGTGACACAAATCTCCAAACTGACTCTCATACTATCTAACACAATAACAAATAAAAAGGTAAAAGAAATAAAAAGACCAACACAAAAACATATGGTAAAATTGTCTAAGAGCAGTAGTAAGGAAAGAACTGAGGGTTCTAAAAGCTTCAGAAAATGAAAGTTAGATTATAAACAAAGGAATAGAAACCAGAATAGCCTTGGGTTGCTTGGTAATCTGGAATTCTATATCTAGCCACAGTATTAATCAAAGCTGATTGTAAAATACCAATGTTTTCAGATTGGAAGGATGCAAAACTGTATTTGCCAGGAGCCCTTTACCCTGGCCTCAGTAAGGAGAGAACAAGTTATAAGCAATGCCAAAATCTCAATTGACGTAAAAGTTTGTCTCTTAAACACTCAGAGTTTGTATGAGTTCAAGAGACTTTTCAGGGCAAATGTCTTCCTTGGCAGTTTAGCAATCCATGATTAGCCTCAATACCAGGCTTCCTCTATGGGGAAAGAAAATGTTTTAGTCTAGACAAGAATGTGTCACTTCTACTAACAACCCAATGGCCAACACTAGTCAATGATCACTACAAGCAGGCAGTGAAGTGTTTAAGCTGAGAGGGAAGCTGTTAGGAAGGGCCGCTGAACCACTATGGAAAGCAGTACCTCAAAACAAGGGAATTAACCAAGAAAAGTAAAATACGAAAGCTAGAAGACAAGAATTTCACATCCTCAAGCTAGAAACCAATCAGTCTATATTAAAATAGGAGCACTCAGGGCTCCAGAAAAAAATCTGGAAAGAAAATATTAGAATCGTAGGGCATCTGATAGATGTAAAGATTTAGAGACAAAACATCATTTCCACATGTAATCAAAAATATTAGAGCAAATATTCATTAGACAATGCAAAGAAAAACAAGGCAATTGGGAAAAATGAAAGTTATATAAGAAAAAAATGTAATTATACTCAGCACTTAGCTTAACAATAATTTATTTAGTAATAATAATGTAAGCTCTAATAATAATGTATATAAGAATGTTGAAATAGCAATGAAGACAAAGGAGTTGTAAGTGGGTTATATATTATCATTCTTTCACGTCCACAGTTTCAGTGATCATAAACTTAACCAACCATGGATTAAACACGTTCAGAAAAAATAATATGTGTATATTGACACATACAGACTTATCTTATCACTATTCTCTAAACAATATGGTTACAACTATTTTCATAGTATTCCCATTATATTCGCTATTAAAAGTGATCCAGAACTGATTTAAAGTATGTAATAGCATGTCCATAGTTATATGCAAATACTATACCATTTTATATAAAGGTCTTGAACTTCTACAGAATTTAGTATCCTGGGGTAGGGCATGACCGAGAACCATGCCCCTACCAATACTGAGAGAAAACTGCACTCATTGACCAAGAAGTCAGTATTTGATGTCGTAAAGTAGTAGTTACAGGAATAAAATAGAGATTGTGTACCACAGAATCCTTCACATTACCCCAGCAGTCTCCTTGCTGAAGGTGTCGTCTGCACCCCAGCTCATCCACCCGCACACGTCTGCATCACTTTTGCCAAGCTCCCCAGCTGGCTAGAATTAAGGTAAAATCCAAAACTTGCATGGCTCCCACTCTCCACACACTGAGCCTATTCATGCCAGCTCCCCGCCCCCAACCCCTGGATTTCAGGGGAATGCGGTAACACAGGGTGCGGAGCGAATATTCCTGTGGGGCCACTGTGGGCTGCATAATGGGATTCTGAAGAACAGAAGAGTTCCTTCCTTATGCTGTGCACTCTGACCCAGGGGGGAAGACGAGACAAGAGGAAGCGGGAGATGTCAGTTTTCCTTCTTTCTTTCCATCCAACGCAGTGTTTGGGGAGGGGCCACCCATCGCAGGCCAGGCGGAGATCTTAGGTGCTGAGGTCGGAGGATCGCTAAGCTTTCCGCAGTGACACGTTACACAACGCTTCCTTGCAGCTCGCTTTGCTCCCTTGTTCCTTTCACCCTTACCTACCTGGGCTCATACCACTCAAAGTCTCAGAACCTTCATCTTAAATGAAGACTGCTTTTAGAAGATCTAGGCTAAAAGATAGCTTGAAGACGTGGTTAGTTCTGGGAAACAGCAATAAGGCTCTGGTAGGAAGCGACATAAGATTATTCATTTCCTTAATAGGCCTCTTGATTTTTAAAACAATCATCCTGTAATACTTTCATAAAAATTAATTTAAATAGTTAATCCATGGTAGCTCCCATGTTAGATTGCTTATACCTTTTGTAAGTTTTCCCCATGGAGCAGAGAAACAAGGTAATAATTATTTTACTAGTATTATAAGAATGTTGTGACATAAACTTCTGCATTCATATACTTTTCACAGATTTTTCTGAAAAAAAAAAGCCCTTTTATGAAGTGAAGGAAGATGTCACCTTCAAATCAATACCTCCTTGTATCCTGCTTAAAGTGCTGTCTATATCCCTGAAATGGCAGCAAGTGCTTGATTGCAGAATAGCAATAAGTCAATCTATAGACTCATCATAATGAATTATAGAGGAAAGAGAACCAGCTAAAAAAAGAAACCATTTTATTTTCACATTGAGCGTCTGTTGAAAAATGGGACTGACAATGGAATTAATGATTTAATTAAACCACTTAATGTTTTATTAAAGTCAATATGGCCTAAAGTTCCTGCACAACCATCAGCTTATCAATAAAACCTCATATTTGTTTTTGCCAAAGATCATGCTTATCGTTAGACATGCCCACATTACAGAGCCTCTAATTTGTTTCGGGAAATTGTATACATTTTTGTATTCCAAAGTCTGTCCTTTAGAAGAACACAAAACCTACTGAAAAATACAAAGCCAGGTCAGGTTTTGAAACCATGATTGATTCACGTGGTCACTACTCCACAGCAGGAGCCCCATTTCTGCTCGATGCAGCAGAAGAGGACCTCAAGGTCACCAGCTCACAACCCACTTGAGGTCGGTGCCTTCTGTACTGAAGTACCAAGAGTAGTTTTCTCACGAGAACCTACTAGCTTCTCCTTTTTCTTCGAAGTGTATCTTTTCTCACCCTAACTCTTCTAATTCTGTATCCAACATAAGTTTTTTAGTCATTTACATGACCAATCATGGAAAGAGAAAAGTGGTCAAAGAGAAGCCTGTAAGATAATTTATAAATTCTACCCCTTCCATTTCACCTGAAACACTGAGATTAGACAGAAACAGTCCTGGCAGACACAGAAAGAACACAGAAACACAAATCCAAAGAATAAATTGTAGTCCAATACGTCTGTGCTCCCTGTCTCACTGACTTTCTGCCTCTATGGCCCTACTTCTACAGCTTCGTTTTTAAGGCCTAGGACAGTGCAAGGTTGTAGACTAATAAGCAGAAGCTAGGACTTTATGCCCTCACATGTCCTATTAATATTTTCACTGTGGTCTATGTATTGTTAGAGGGAAACTTTCCAGACAAAAGTTGCCTTTTAGCCAGGAAGGATCTGCTCCCATAGGGCTGACGTCTATGCTCACAGATCAAAGTCTCTGCTGGCCGACTGTGTTCCCACACTGTCCTACAGCTGTTGTCTTCTTTGGCCACCCATTTAACAGAAAACACAGACATATGAAAGAATGTGTTAGTCAAATTTATGACACACTTATTGCAGGTCAACCCAGTGCTACAGATTCATTTTCTCCATGCTTTAGCCTCATCGGTTTTTGTGACTTTTATTTGGTTCAAATTAAAAAATGTCTTACGGTCACATGTAACTTATGTGTTTTTACAAGATTCTGACCAACTGGCTTGAAGATGGGTCCCTTATGTATTTTTTTCTCATTTTTCATGCTTTGCCCCAAGTGTTTTCATATTCTTATTTGTACACTGATCAGTGAAATATGCATTGGATTTCTCCCCTCATTCTTTTCTTCACCCATTTTATTCTAAGGGATACCTGGTTTTGAAAAAAGAACAGTGGTTGTCATAATATTAGAAGCTTAGTGCAGTGAATATTAAGGTACACATATACATATATGCATGGACTTTTAGCTGGTGGTCTTTCCCCCTGGAATGTAATGTGCATAAAAATGACACAAGCAACTTAAAATTTACACATTCTTTATGAAAGGAAGAGAGTGAAGGAGGGAGGAATGGGAAAGGAAGAGAAGGAAAGAGCTGAAGTCTCCTTTAACAACCGCCAACCTCATTTTTCGATTTTTCTCTTTATTCTCTTCCTCACAGGCAACTCCTCCACACCAGGCACCCAGTAGCACCATATACATAATTTTTTCAAGTTTTTCTTACTTATATATGTATCCAGAAATAGCGCACTGTACTTATCCTTCTGTCACTTGCTTTTTTATGCAACATTCAGTTGCTGAGCTATGTTCGTAATGATTTATATAGATCTAGGGCACTGTAATTCATATTTTTGTGAAGAAAATCTCCCCAGTACTTGCTGAAGAAATAGTGCTGTATTCGCTAAGTAGATTGGGACAAGTTCACTACCCTTTCCATAATAAGCACACTCCTAATCATATTTGCCATCACTAACAGATGGGAGATAACTTGGAAAATTAATAGAAAGACAACATTGCAGTAAATTCCAGATTTAAAACCATAAGGAAAAGCTTTCCTGTTAGAAGGCTTAAGTACTTTTATACTTACAAAAACCATTTTTCCAGCTGACTAAATTAAGGTGCTAGGAAAGTTCAGTCCAAGAATACTACTTGGCTTTGAATCCACTGCCTTTTCTTGTGGTTGGAGTTAGACACATTTTTCCCAAAAGCTCTTGCCAATGTGTATTTTCTTCTAACAGTTAAATAAATGTCAATAGGCATCCAGCTCCTTTAATAATGTTTCTTTTACTCAGATGACCTGTTTCAGGTGAAGTTTAGCATATAGAGATACTCTTGCTGTTCTTGACACGTTTCCAGAAAATATGCAAGTAAGACACACGTTCTTCTAAAGCCTTTTACTCACTGATGTTCAATCGGTAACCCTCCTTTGCTTTGAAGAAGTTTTTCCCTTTCCTCCCTCACTGGCATCCTACCACTGATTGCCTCAGGAGTCGTTTGCAGATAGTATCTTACCTAGCTCTCTGTTTTGCTTTAGCGAATGTTTCTTCTGGACCTCACTGTTCCACCTTGCATTTTAACAAAAGCTCCCATGAACAGCACATGTGTGCAGAGTGAAAACAGCACATGTCCAGGTGGGGTGGAGAGTCTCCCTGTACCCACAGAGGCCCAGGTACAGCTGCCTGTGCTACAGTCCCTTTAGCCAGCTAGGTCTTCATTTTCCTGTTGTGCATCAGACTTCTCACCTGCTGTACCCGCACCATCCTTCTTTCTCCTTGGAACCATTACAGTCTCATCCATGAAAGGCTATTCTGTCCATAAATATGAGCAAGATTGCTGCATGGTATAATTTTAGGAACCCTATAGTGGAAAATAACACTGCCTATAGTGACTGATAAGAAAAATTGGCAGTTGCTGATGAGGTACAAAAAAAGAAGAAGAAGAAGAAGAACAAGAAGAAGAACAAGAAGAAGAAGAAGAAGAAGAAAAGGAAGAAGAAGAAGAAGAAGAAGAAGAAGAAGAAGAAGAAGAAGAAGAAGAAGAAGAAGAAGAAGAAGAAGATTAAGTGGAAAAGCAAATTCATGGAATATTGAAAAGCCGGTCACTTTTGTGTAACTAGACACCCCAGTCCATCCCTTTCCCGCCAAAAGCTTCCTGCCCTTTTATCATCTGTTCTCTACTTCAAAATATTTTTCTCTGTCCCTTCTACAACATGAACTTGAATGCCTGGAAGGTTAAGCCTGCAGGTGTGGAGAGAAGAAATTCTAGTCATGCAAATGGAAAAACACCAGCTTAATTCAGACTCTCTGGAGAGTTCAGCACTGCAAACAAAGGAACACAACCTTTCTGTCTGGGGACATCACTTGTTCTGTGTATTTTCTCCAGTTCTGCCAGGAATTCATTGGTGAAAGCAAGTGATAACTAAGGCAATACCTGGACACGTTACACCCCTGGATGACTCATCCTTGTTTCTAACACTTGCAGAGTCAGATTGTAAATGTAGTACTTCCTTAACGTCTGTATGTGTGTTATTCTTCTGTAAAACTGTTATTTAATCTGACTTTCCTCTTACTGAGAGAATACAAACTTATTTTAATATCAACCTGAGTAACACACACCATCAACTAGAAGTGTGTGGCCTAGAATTGTAGGCTGCATTCTCTAGTTAAAAGTACATAGTTTAAGGCCCAGAAACTTATTTTCTCCTACCTTTACTTTTATTACTTTCTAGCTCATCAGATCTTATTGTTTATTCCTCAGCACTTGTAGAATCAGAATTTCTAGTGCGAAGGATGAAAACAGATGTACATCTGTACGGTCTTGCTCATGTAATCCTGCTTCTGTGTTCAAGCAGATAAAGTGAGGTAAATTTTTGATGTCTGGATAATGCAGTCGCATATGATGGCAAGAATGCTGAACAGGGTCAATACAAAATCCATTACCTTTCTAACACTGTTTTTCAGTTGGCCCACTCCCCTCACCCACTAGTGCAAGAAAATCTGGCAGCTGCTCATCAGTGCTTTCCTGGGAGCCCCCAAATATCTATCTCACTTCTCACTCATGCTGTTGTTGCTCTCATCTAGACACCCACGATTTTGCTTTCTGGTAGATGAGCAGTCTCTTTCACTGTCATCCTAGCCCAGCACATTCTCTATTTGACTGCTGAGAAATCTTCCATGTAACATGCCACTCGACCCAGAAAAGCTGAGGAAGTAAGGCATGCTGGGTGCCTGGGTTCAATCTCTGGTACCACAAAAATGTTTAAAAGGAAAGTGAAAAAGAGAGAGAGGCAGACAGACAGAGACAGCAACAGACAGAGGTGGAGGGACAGAGAGACAGAGAGGAAGAAAAAAGAAAAAGAAAGAATGAAAGAAGGAAAGAAAGAGAAAGAGAAAGAAAGAAAAAAGAAAGAGAAAGAAAGAGAAGGAAGGAAGGAAGGAAGGAAGGAAGGAAGGAAGGAAGGAAGGAAGGCCACATGAGTCTTGCTGGGGCCTTTGGCCTTCTCTTGAGACTGCTGCTCCCCAGAACTAGAAGGCAGCATAATAGTTCTCAAAGATGTTTGTCCCAGACATTTGAAATATGTTACGTCATATGACCAAAAAAAAACCTTTGCATACATAATTAAGGCTACAATTATCTTAAAATAGGGAGACTACAATTGTCCTGGTAGCCCCAATCTAATGAGATGAGCCCTTCAAACCCAAGAACTGTATTTGGCTGGAAGCAGAAGAAACACAGCAGACAGGAAGAGAGATTCAAAATGCGGGGAAAAGTTGACTCTCTGTTGCTGGTTCACAGTTTGTGGGAGGTGAGGTGACAAAGAATCTTGGTGGGCTTGAAGGAGGTGACAGAAGGTACAAGTTGACAGCCAGCAAGGAAGTAGACCTCAGCCCTTTTATCACAAACAACTGAATTCTGCCAACGACTCAGATGAACTTGGGAACAGCTCATACCCAAACCTGCCAGGTAAGAGACCAGCTGAGTCCATACCTTGGTTTCACCCTTGTGAGACCCAGAGCAGGGGGAGCTTGACTCTGAGCTTCAGAACTGTAAGATAACAAATTTGTGCACTGTTTAAACTGCTAACTGTGTGGTACTTTGTTATGACAGCAATAGAAAATTACTGTACCAACTAATCAATCCAAGCTCTCTTATTCAAGGACTATCAGAGTCTCTGCTGACTCAACCAATCCCACCTTATTTCCTTTTCCCTACAAGCAGACTTTTGATTTCTGCCTGGACAGGCTTAGCTTTGCAAGCAGAGCTTACGTTCTTTGGAGAAGAAAAAGTGAATAGAGAATAATTAGGTAGTATAAATTTTAAAGTGTGCTGTAGGTGCAGAGAGGTGCATTCCAGATGCCCCTTTGAGGAAGAACTTGTTGTCCAGATGCAGGGAGATGTGGTCAGCAGGAAGCTCCAGCTGTCCACTCTTCCAGGATTCACTGTAGCTGCAGAGAGTCACCTTTTTCAAAGTCACACCCTTCCCAGTGATGTCTTCCTGCGGTGCTGAGTGAGGAAGGCACAGAGGCTCAGCCATTTTAGCTCAGCACCAGACAAGGCAGGCACACTTTGCTCCAGAGCTCTCCAAAGGGTTGGTCGAAGCTTCCTCAGCCCCATATTATAGTTTCTCTTCTGCTCAATCCTGCTGCCCTCTTTCTTCCACAGGTTAACTCCAGACAATTTAGACTCCATGCTTCACCTAAATATCTGCTTCTGAAGAACCCATCTTGTGACCGAGTAGTAAATACTGATAAGAAAAGAGGCAGGTTAAAGAAATGATGCCTGGGTTAGCAACCCAGAGGAGTAAGGCAGCATTGAAAAACCTTATGCTACAAAGATGCAGAAACACCATATTAAACATGTAATAAAAATAATAGGAGTCATGGAAAAAATTGTGTAAAAGTGAGACAAAATCCCATAAGCAATAAAAATGGCAAAATTTTAAAACCAAAATAATCAACTGACATGGAATTGGATGAAGGAAGAAGCTGAACCTAGATATAGGAATTGAAGACTAAGAGCTTTAATGCATACACAAAAACAGAAGAAAGAAGCATGCCCACATAGAACAAAAATTGGTCCTAAGACCTTACATAAACTACAATTTTAAAAGAGCTACATCCACAGTAGAAGAAAGATTGGAAAAATTCATTTGCCAATAAAAATTACAAGGAAATTTGTGTGCCATGAGTAAAGAAAAATGAATACATCATGTGTCCAAGACTACCACACAGGAGCTTTGAGTACCACTTGTGTGGCATAAGACTTTCCAAGCTGTTGATGAAGTGTGTCCTGAACCCCATGCATTGCTGCAGAACTGGGCAGCCACAGACCAGTCTACCCTGGATTGCTAAAAAAAAAAAAAAAAAAAAAAAAAAAAAAAAAAAAAAAAAAAAAAAAAAAAAAAAAAAAAAAAAAAAAAAAAAAAAAAAAAAAAGTCAGCAGAAGAAAAGTACATAAAGTGACACACATTAGGGAACTATGGCGGATGGGTAAGAAGCAGGCAGGATAGATTACTGAATAAGCATCATTAAAATGGTGTAAGAAATAAATGAGTATAGAAACTGTAAGACAAGACTAAGATGCATTTGAAAACAAATGAAAACTTCAATCATTGAAAGCAAATATTCATAGTTAGGCTAAACAGCAGGCAAAATCAAACTGCAGGGAGAATCAACAATGCAGAATCCAACCTCAGAATATTTGTCCAAGGCTTGGGTGGACACAGAGGAGTGTCGTCCCTCCCATTTCCTTTCAGGAATCTAGTGATTAACAGCCCCAGCGACTGAATCTCTGGTCCCACCTTTTCGTTACTCTAATGTCTGACCTCAGGAGCACCTGAGCCAGAATCCTCTCACCCCCATGAACTTTTGCTCAGGAAAAGTCATCCTGTCCAAAATTTTAGGTTCTTCCTACCAGTCTTTCTTTCCCCGTCTTCAGCCACCATTGTCAATCCTGCATGCTGATCTGAATTTTGTTTTTAGCTTCTCCTATCTTGCACTCTTTATTTTTTGCTTCCTTCAATAAATCTCTTGCATACCTAGTTCTACTTTCATTGCTCCTTACAGATGCTAAACATATTCAAAACTAAAATCAACATAACCAAGCAACAATAGCATTGAATATGCGAAGGACTAATCAACATCCCCACAATTGTATGCATTTGAAAATATTAGACCACAAGTGCTAATAACCTGTAGTTCAAAAGTTAAATCATAATGGAAACTTGAAGAATAAGAATTGAACAGCACTTGAAAAAATAGAATTGAATAAAAATACTATGTATCAGAATTAGTGTAATTCCAGCGATATCGTACTTGAGAGAAATTCACAGCCTTAAATGCAGGAAATTTTAAAAATAATTTAAGCATCCAAACCAAAAAACCCTAGTGAAGTTTAAAAAGTAAGGCCCAATACAATAAAATTAACAGAAATAGAGAGTAAGTGGGTGGAAGGAAGTGGATATTTCAGACAAGATGGTGACAAATGGCTTTGCTAAAGAGATCACATTCAAACAGAAATATGCAAAAAATGAAAAATTGGAGATGTTGATAGCATTTTTTAAAAAAATGGACTGTGTGCACTTTCTGCTCTGCCATGGAAGGAGATGGGAAGTTACCAGTCTGCAGTTCACAGCAGGTGCACACTCAGAGAGGAGAAATCGTGTGTCTCTTGTCTCATGCCTCCTCCCAAAGGGGTAAAGTCAGAGATGTTGCAAGTGTTTGGAGAATAGGTCCCTTGGGGAGAGAATGATGACAGAGTGTGTGAGGGAGTTCATTCTCCTGAATGCTGGAGGAGCACCCAGTTCTGTCACCTCTCTGCCCCAGTAAGAATTGGCACAGGCACTTTGTGTCCCAGCCCACAGCACTGCACCATGAGCCCTGCTCACCATCTCCTCCCAACAAGTGGCGCAGCCCCACGCCACTGCAAACTGCTATTCTGAGCCTGTGCTCCCACTGCAAATGTGGCTTTTCTTCAACCTCTTTGCCCTTTGTGCCTTGTTGATAATAATGTAGGTTAAGCTGATTATTTGCCATCTTCCAAGAGATGTTTTCTCCCCTCATAGTCACCACACTGTCACCAGTGCAGTCCATTCATCACTACCTAGACTTTCACTCCTCACTACTCTGTAACCCCACTAAATGGATCCAGCGTTCCACAACATCAGGTGCAGAAAAGCCACCGATGGTTGCTGCACCATAGCACATCACTCTGCTTCCCTAGACAGCACTTACCATTTGACCGCTTTCTTACTAATTTGATTTTATGTATTTGGTTGTATGTCTCCAACCCTCCCCAACTCATGAGAATATAATCTCCATTAGAATAGGGACAGTGTATACCACATCCCAGCAATGCTGAGCACAATGTGAAGACTTAATCAACATTTTTGAACGATGAATTAAGCAGTGAATGAATTTCTCCATAACGCCCAGAGAATCTTCTCTCCACATGAAGATAAGAAGGAAGATCCTTAGCACTAATGGGCATCCTTTAGCACAGTTCTGCCATTTTAGAGTTTGTAAGTGACCGTAGAGATAATGTTCTACAGCTCCCTCAGGTCCGACTTTCTCTTCCACATGAGAATTATGCTCCTGCCATGCTGGCCCCATGCCCAGATTCAATGGACTATATTACATCGATTTTAGCCAGGGCAGGGTGCCAGCCAAGGACCATTTGGGAAGAATTTCTCACTGTAGGCAGAAAGTGACACCTCCTATGCAAGTTTAAGCTGCTCTCAGCAGCAAGCGATGCTAAATAGTCTCCATCTGAGACTGCACTGTGGGAACATACACCTGGGCATTCTGGAACATGACATCAGCAGCCAAAACCATTTCCTGTCAAAGCTCTACCCAGGCAACCTGGAAAATCCACTCACACAGCAAGAAACTTCTTGCATCTTGTTAACAACAGTTTTCTCCCCTTAATTAGTCCCTGCCTTCTTGAAGGGTTTTCTCTTTGGTATTTGTTGTTTCAAAATTACCTTCGCATTCAACAATCAGTAACAGTCAGGTCATTTTGTTCACATTATTTTTGGTTTTTCAGCCTATGTGTGTATAAAGCCAAAAAGTAAAATGGCAATTGTGAAAAGGTGGCCATAGAATGGAAATGTATTTCCCAGCCAAATGCTCAAAATATGGCAAAAAGCTAATTCTAACACATAATGAGAATTCAGTAGAAATTGCTGAAGTCTGACTTTTAATAGGTAAACCCATCAGAATTTCAACATAATTCACTTTTACTATAAGTTCTAATGTGCAATTTTGCATTTTATTTTTTCTAGGAAAAACAGTCTTGTCTGGCAGTATCAAGAGTAAGTATCCTTGCTTGTTTTTTTTTTGTTTGTTTGTTTTTTGTTTGCTTGTTTGTAGATTTTCATTAGCTCCTGTTGATTTTTATGAACTCATTTGTTCCCACAATAAAATATAAGTACCTTAAAGACGAGGATCATATTACACTTTCCTATGAGTCCTTAGGTTTTCGCACATTACTTGGAATAGATTAAATGCTAAATAAACGCATATGGCTGAATAGATGGGTAAATACAAATGAATGCACACAAGGAATGAAGAATGAGCCAGAGGACTACAACAGCGCAAGAGAGAAAAACAAACTCATCACTACACTTCTGGTGCTAGATTTGAGGGAGTATTTCCTCACACATCAATAAGGCAATTCTTCAGTGGACCCCAGCAAGGTGTCCTATAATTCAATGTAATTCTGACACTACCTGCCTCGTGACACTGTCAGATCTTTAGCTAAGATCTCAGACCCGTAATTCTAAATCTCAATTGACCAATATTTCTATTTGACTGGCTATGTTTTAGGAATTTCCAGGATCTCCTCTGAGTTGGGCTAATTTACTAGAGTAGCTCAGAGAACTCAGGGAAACACTTGACTTACGTTTACCAATTTATTAACAAAGGATGCAGTAATGAACACTGAGGGAGACCCCAATGAAGAAACACACAGGGCAAGGTATGGGAGGGTCCTGAGTACAAGACCTCCTTCCCTATGGAGTCGGGAGACTCCGCACTCTTAGTGCATGGATATGTTTGCCAACCAGTAAACTCTCCAAACCCCATAATCTAGGGTCTTCTATGGAGGTTTCACTATGCAAACATTACTAATTCTCCTTTCTGGAGTTTGGGAGTGAGGCTGAAAGCTCCAGGATTATAGTCATGGATTTGTGTCTCTGGAAATGAACCCCCATCCCGGAGCCCACCAGGTGTTACCTTATTAGAACAAAAGATGTTATTATAACTCAAGACATTACAAAGACCTTAGGAGCTCTTTCAGGAAATTAGGCAGAGACAAAATAGTAAAACAAAAGACTTCCACTACTGCTCAGGAAATTACAAGGGTTTTAGGAGTTCAGTGCCAATAACTACAGGGACCTCTGGAACTCTGCATCCC
>RJWM01044489.1:0-13483 GCA_004363535.1 Dasyprocta punctata | reverse complement strand
GAACCATCATCGCTACCTTTTTGGTGACAAAAGTGAGTTGTGGAGAAGTTACATGAAGAGTGCATGGTCAAAGGCCTAGTATTTGGTCAAGCCGGGGCTGGAATATGGTAGTCAGATGCCATGTTAGTGTGGGAGATTTCTTTCACTGAGACAGACCTTGGATCTGGAAAGATCACAGGACTGGGAGACTGGAATCTGGTCCTGGGCCCTGGTTTACCATTCAGGACTGTCCAGATGTTAGGTTTGCCAATTTACTTCTTTGGAAACCAGTTTCCCAACCTGTAGAGTGGCAAGTTAATCATGACACCTACATGTCCCTTGCATGTGAAGTGCTTGGGGTGGTGAAGTTGGCCTAGCTCTCTGGGGAATGTCTGGTGTGTAGATTGAGCAGGAGTGGGGGGCAATCAGGCCCCCACATATCCATGGGTCACACCCCTGTCCCTCACTTTGCAGAACATCCAGGACAGAATTCCTGCGTGGTGTGAAGGACACAAGGGCCATTGGTGACCTCAGCCCAGGGCCTCTCACTGCCTGCCTTGGGGGCTTCACCCCCAGAAGTGTTCAGAGCAGGCTGCTCAGCCTTGCGAAGTGCAGATGCTTTCCAATTGTCTCTCATAGAGCAATGTAACTTTTATTTTACCTTCTAATTTTAAAGCACGTATACAAAGTAAGATATACTGGATTTAATGGCCATCAAACTCTGGATGGAAAGAGAATTCCATATTCTATTTTCCTGCAGATGCCCTTGCCAGTGTCTTTGATTGTACTTTTAATAAAGAAGAGAGATAACTCAAGATCAGAATGAAAGAGAAGACTTTACAACTGACGCCACAGGGAAGCAAAGGATCATAAAAGACTGCTATGAACAGTTACATGCTAACAAATTTGATAACAGAAAGGGGTAAATTTTAGAAACATACAACTTGCTGAGACCAAATGACAAAGAAATAGAACATCTCATTTGAGTAATAATCAGTAATGAGTAATTGAATCAGTAATTAAACAATCTGTCATCAAACAAAAGCCCCAGATGAGATTGGTTCACTGCTGAAACTACCATGCATATAAAAAAGAATAAATACCTTCCCTTCTCAAGCCCTTCCCAAAAACTCAAGAAGGGAGAATACTTAACTAATTTTACAAGGCTCCAATTTCCCTAATACTAAGGCCAGGGAAAGAAACAACAAAACAGAAAACTACAGGCCAATATCTCTAATGAGCATTTGTATGATATTCACAGATACAGCAAGGATAGGTGAGAAGCTGGGAAATGAAATGAGAGGCTTCATCAAACCAAAAGCTGGCAAAACCAATCAGCCTGCATGGGAAATGGTGTGATGCAATTTCTGGGCCCTCTAATGTGAATTGGGGGTGTGTGTGGGGGGGAGGTGAGAGGAGAACAGGAAGACAACTCTTGGAATGGAATCCCAGGAAGCCAATTTCATAGGTGACTTTTTTCAAGCAAGGTGCCCTGAGGTTTCTTCTCAAACCAAATTCTTTCACTTTTCCACCCAGAGGTCACTGAAGGGTGGGGTCTTTTGGTTTCCCCTCATGCCCTCAAGGCATCCTTTGTATCCTGTCTATCCAAAGTACTTGACTTCCTCTTACTGTTTATCTTTTTCCCAACCAACTTTCTTCTGCTTCATCTTTACAGGACCAACTTAACTGGAGCTTCTTTTCTGGACCAAATTGAAAACTTTTAAAAGTTCCCAAGAGTACCCATGCCAAGCCCTAAAATTTGGGCTGACTTAAGGTTTTCTCTGCCAGATCAGTGATGCTATCTTTAATCTCAGTCTTATGCAGTCTCAGAACATAAATAAAAGGTAGCCAATTTTTCTTTCAGATCACAACACACAGGGCCTGGAGTCCCAGCTGCCAGTGGAGTGAGTCCTTGTTCCCAGCTGTAACCTCTTGAGCCTGGTCTTTAGAGTCTGCATTTCCATCAGCATTCTGATATTCTGAGCTCTGAGCAAATCCTCCAACAAGCATGGCTTGCAGCATTCTCAGGCTGCTTTCCCAGAAGGCATCTCCAGGCCTTTGCAAACTCCTTCTGTGAACCACTTCCCAAAGCTTCTGGACTGATAGGTTCTGCTAGCCTGGGGCTTAGCATCCCCCCAACTTGGTACTGGACCCAGAGAAACAACTTAGCTCTCCCAAGAGTAAACTCCCATGTTTTCCTTCTTGTTCCAGAGATAAACTGAAGTAGTGAAGACCCCCAAGATGAATAAAACTCACGGAGCGCCCGAAGAATTTGAAATGGAGCGTTTATTGCCAGGCCTGGCGGCACAGTCTCATCAGGAATCGATCTGAGACTGTACACCGCGTGGCGTCCTGGAGGGGCTAATGAAACATTAGGACAAAGGGAGGAGGGGTTTCGCAAGCGCGGGTACAGAAGCAAATTGCATTGGTTAGTTTAAACGGCTCTTTTACATTATTGGAGGGGACATTTCATAGGGAGGTCCACGGTCGGGCGGTGGAGGGGTACATTCCTAAGTCATGAGGAGCAGTAACAGCCCAATTCCCGGAATGGGGGTGGACAATTACAGGAAACAGAAACTCAGGCAGGCCAAGGAAGGGGCAATGATCGGGGAAGGGGCTTCTGGCGCATACAGAACAGGAAAACGGCGCTTTGGTTAGTCATAGGCTATAACATAAACCTCCCACTCCCTTTTGGGCTTGCACCAAGCCCTCTCCAATCCCAAAACTCCACAACTCCCCAAGTCTCCACCCCCACACCCCAGTAAATCATTCTGTCTCCTGCTTTACACAGGTAAGTGCTCCCTCAGATCACCTGTCAGTATGTCATTTTGCCCACCTCCCCAAACTCCTCCCCCAGCCAAAGTCGATAAAGGTAACTACACGCCTTCCTTCTTGTTGAGAGTTTTATACCACCCGCCCTGCCCCTAAAGCTCTCCCATGCCCTCCGCATTAAAGGCCTCCTCCTTATCTCTCTCGTTTTTATTTTCTCTGTGCTGCTTCAGATTTAGTGACTTTAAAATAGTCAAACAACCATGATGTTAAATGATTCCCTGCAATGATTGTGTCAAATTGTACTGAGGAGCTTTTGCTAGTGACAAACCTCCAAGTTAGGTCAGATTGAACTTCCCTGGGGAACGAGGTTCGAAAGATTCTATTTGGTGCCTGCCATGAGGCTTGGTTTTACCGTAAGTACTGTTATTTTTCATGGCTTTTAATAACACTCCATGGCCCCTTGTTCTTTTTGATATGGAGTTTTTTTTTGTTTTTTGTTTTTTGTTTTTTTTGTCACTCCATGCCATTGGCTAACTTTCAAAGGTCTGAAAAACTTTCTAAAAAATTATAAACCAGATATCTTGTTACTTTTATGGAGTGGAAAAGTATTGAAAGTCTGATATTTTTCTACCCTTCACATTTTAATGTAGACACTGAGTTATTATTTTCTAATTATGGCCAACGCTGTCGAGAGTTTTTGTACTTTTCTGTGAATGAGCCATTAATACCATTCCACCCCCATCCTGTTGTTTTCTGATGTTCTAATTCTATAATTTTTTTTTCTTTTTGCAGCACTGGGGATTAAACTCACAACCTCCCGCCTGTCAGACAGGCACTTAAGTCACTGAGCCAAACTCCCAGCCCTGGTTTTTTGAGGCAGGGTCGCACTATGTAGCTCAGGCCAAGCTTGCGCTCATGTTGTAGCTCAAGCCGGCCTCGAACTCACAACACTGCTCCTACCTCAGCCTCCCGAGTGCTGGGATTAAAGGTGTGCACCACCACGCCTGGCTAGTTCTGTATATTTTTAATGAAAATTATCACACACACATTTTCTTTTAGCAGCAAGTAGTTTAAGGGGTTATAGAGGCCTGGAGAAAGAGGACAATGGTGCCACTCACTGGCATCAGCACCCACTGCTGTTGGGTCCCCCCCCCAGCCAGCATCGGGGCAGCCATCTGGGTGCTGTTGGAAACCTCACAGGGCCAGGCTGGTGGCTCTCCTCTCTCAACAGGCCAGAAGGTGGGCAGAAGACCGTAACTCACAGCTTCTGCTTCAACCTTCCTTTTCCCTTGGCACCTAACTCTCCTCCCACATCAAGAAACTGCCACCCTATCTCTCCAGGTCCCTCAGAGTCCTGATGTCACTTTCCCAGAGTGTCCACCCCCTTCCCTCCCGAGGCACATCCATGCCCAGGCTGATGCTAACAGCTTTTCAGATCCTTTCCTCTTCCTGCAATTATAGCTGTGTATAAGTTCTTTAATCTCTTTGGACATCCAGGATGTTCCCCAATGCATTGGTAATGCTTAGATAATATAATCATTTTAGGCTTAATTCAATACATAATGTGAATTAATTGAAGTAACACATGTAGATACATACCATAGATATTCATCTACTGCACACAACAGATATTCAGTAAATGTATTCTTTGTGCACCGCTCTCTCAGCTCTGGTGTCCTGCCCCTAACTGACTTGCCATGATGTCCATGGGGTCCAGAGCTCTTAGTACAATTTGTGTCAGTCCTTGCATTCTCACACTCCCCAGGTTTCCTCTTATGTCTTGTTTTGCCTGGATCCCCTACTCCCCAGACTTCTTGTTTCTCTTCTCATCACACACAGGCACAGTCTTTAGTAGCTTTCTTAATGCTTGAAAACATTAATAGCACTGGTCAACTATTTTTAATAAACTTTTCATACTTCCTGTGGTTGGTGTGTGTCCTTGAGTATGTGTTATACAGTGGAAGCGAATGACTTGTCATTGCAAATGTGGTTAGACTTCTGGGCATCTTGCCAGCCTGGAGTGTCTTAGCGGACCCCTGGGTCCTCAGTTCCAGCTATGTGCCTGCTTCCCTCTCTGCAGGATCTCTTCCCAACCCTCACACAAATCCTTTTCTGCAGAGCTATAGGGACGTGGCAGTGGTGGTGCAAATGAGACCTGATGCCCGTCATCCTGAGTGTGACTGGCAGGTGAGTCCCCAGATCGGGCTCCATCTGAAAAGTTTCTAACCATGGGACTCATGGTCTTCCTGTGTTCTGCACTTCAGGTAGACACAGGGGATTGAGCCAGTGTTGAATGTCCTCTTATCTAGGCTCCCAAAGATCAGTCTGAGGTGAGCAACACGGACTGCACTGCATGGACTTGCTTGAGGCCACAGAGCATGAGGGAAGAGTGACAGAATGTTGGGATTACTCCTGTTTTCATGATTCAGACTTTCTCCTGACCTGCTGTGTGACATTTTTCAGATTGTTCAACCCTTCCAGGACTCGAGTGATCAAAAGGATGTGATAAGTCACAAGAATGAGGTCGCAAAGTTCTTTAATGTAGGAAGGTCTAAGGCATGAGTGGCAGTTGGACAGTGCTTTGTTTTAGCTCACTGTAATTCTTTTATTTTTTTATTTTTTCTGTGCTGGGGATGAAACCCAGGGCCTCACACATGCTAGGCAAATTCTCTATCACTGAGCTGCATACCCAGTGCCAGGATGTTGTAATTCTTGCCTGGAATACAAAATGTAGGACATAAAGTGAGCAGCAACCAATCAATGGCCCATGTTTGTTATTCCTGTCATTCAAAGTAACTAACAAGTGTTTGTTGTACCCCTCAACTCTTGCTCTTTTTAATTTATGAAACCAGTGCTGGGCATGGTGTCTCTCACCTGTAATCACAGCTCTAGGCAGGAGGATCACTGAGAATTCCAGGCCAACCTGGGCTACAATGAGAGTTCAAGGGCAGCACGAACTGTGTAACGAAACCTGTGTCAAAAAGACAAAATAAAAATGAAAGCAAAAAGAAACACAAACAAACAAACAAACAAACAAACCCCAAAATACCCCCAAACCCCTCAGATACAATGTCAGAGCACTTATTCTGGACGATGAAAATACCTGATTCCTGGGTGCCCAGTCTCATTTTGGTTTGAACAAACAATTCACTGCCCTGTGGTGTGCCTCAACTTGTCTTCTAGGTTACCTCATAGCCTCAAATGGCCTAAAATGTAGAGCCCTTTTGACCTGGTTGCAGACTCATGGTCAGGACTGCGTGCAGGCCCAGGCTTGGGTCATTATGCCGGGTAACTAAAGAGAACGTCAAGGGAGCAGAAAGGGTGACCCTGTCAAGGCCTGAGAAGGGGTTCTGAAGTCACAACTGAACAGAGGTGAACAATTTCCTATCAATGGGTGTTCAGCTCAGGAGGGAGAACCTGGAGCAGAGCCTGAGCCGGTGATGGTAAGGCTGAGCCAGCTGCTCTGTGGCCGGGAGCATGGGTTCTCTCTTTCTCCACTTCCATGTGACAAGATGGGTCTACCAGGGGCTTAAAGGAATTGACCAGGAGCCTTTCAATTCCTGTCTTTGCCTGAGTGTGGAGAAAGGAGGCTTGTGTCAGTGGAAGCTGAGAATGCACAAAGCTGCCAGCCAAAGGAAAATGCAAAGACTTGTACTGGAAAAGCAGGGTTAACCCTCCAGCTTTGGTTTTGCCCACAGCTTCTTCTCCAGGCAACTGACAGGTATGAAATTCTTAGAAAATCTGAATGGAAATTTGACTCTTTGATTGAGGTAGGGAGCGAGGAAAACCACTAAGCTTAGGAGGATCTAGGCAGGTGTGACAGTCACCACTGTGTCACTGTGACAGCATAGCTGAGAAAGGATTATTTTGGCTCCTGGTTTCAGAGGCTTCAGTCTGTGGCCACCTAGCTCCTTGGCTCTGGGCTGATGGTGAGGAGAGCATCATGGTGGAGAGCATGTGGCGGAGCAAAGCTACTGAGCTCATAGGGGCTGGGGTGGGGGACAGAGGGACAGGAAGCATCCAGGGTGCCAACAAACCCTTCAAGATGCTCTGCAGACCTCCTGCCTCCCGTTAGTCCCCACCTCCTAAAAGGTTCCATCACCTCCCAATAGTGCCATCAGCTGGGGCCGACCTTCAGCACAGGAGGCTTTGTAGGACTCTGCAGATCCGCAGGACCAAACCCAGGCCACTGTGAGAATACATCTCTGTACCTGGTCACAGGCTAGCGGTGGGGAGGACACTTCCTGGGCAGAGGTGAGAGTCCAGGAGCAGGTGGTCACAGGCGAGTGTGGGGTGGTTTGTGTGGGGATGACAAGCTGACTCTGTGCTCCAGGTTAGAGACACACCTGAAGCGAGATTGTTTGTGGACTTATCCTGAAATTACTTTTGGCAGGTATACTCTAGTTGCTGGCACAAAGAGGAAAGAGCTAGATATTCCTGTATCCTGGTCTCTTTGGCGGTGACTTGTGGCTCCACCCTCTGGTAATTTAGAGCATGTGAGTATTCAGTGCTTCCTCCTTTCTTGCAGCTTCCCCTCTGATGTTTCTCTGCAGCTGAGAACTGCAAACACCTGTGATGGGTCCATGCTTAAGAGACCCCTGGCTCTCCTGGACCTCGAGGCTCCTTGGAGTCATTGGTTTCCTCAGTGAGTAGCCGGGATCCCTGGAAGGGAGGGAGGTGCTGGGATTATTAGAAGAATCCGTCAGTCCTGGAGACTGTTAGCCTCTGAAGTTTTTGGGAAACACAAAGGGATTGTTACTCAGCTACAATTTAAGAATGCAGCATGGTTGATAGAGGCCTGGGGTGAGTGGCAACTGGTGTTTTGGTGTTGAAGAGGCTGGGGATCCCGAGTTAGGGTGACTGTGGCTCCATGAAGGGATCTTCACCAGGCAAAGCAGCCGCCTGTGTGTATTGGCAGGGAGAGGTGGGAGCCGCCTGGGGAAAATGATGGCAACAAACTGAGAAGCTTGCTTGTGGGCTGGAGGGGTGAGAACACATTGTCCTAGGCCTGGAACTGAGAGGGTCCAAGTCACCTCTGCTAGTGTCCTGCAGAACACAGCTGAACTAGCACTCTGGGGTCTGAGCGGAGGACGCTGCTGTGGTCTGGGCTTCTTGAGCTTTTCCAGTGAACAGGAGAGTGTGGCCCTCCTTGGCCTGGCTTGGGGCTCAGCTCAAGGAGATCCTCAGCATGAGAGGCCTCCAGAGGCCTCTGGTGCATCTTAAAATTGTGTGTGCAGTCTGCACGCCACCTTGGTGCTGATTTAAAATATGAAAATGCATCAGCCTTTGGGCGGGATAAGTACTGCAGGAAGAACGCTTTAAGCTTCCTGTGAGTTGCCCTCTTCCTTCCATCCCGAAATGCTGATCAGGTACTGAGACCTTGGGTGGAAGCTGTTTTCCTCAGCACTGTTCCTGCGGAAACACTTGAAAGCAGAGGAGGTGCCCATCAATTCTGAAACACATTAACAGATCGAGGAGTATTGTACCATGGCTTCAAGTCAGGTGGGCTGTGTCTTGTATGTATCTGCACTGACGAAGAGAGAGAGTTTGGATATGTTTGTAAAACACAGGAGTTACTCCCGGGATTCAGGGAACTAAGGTGATCACCATTGCTGCATCTACTGGATAATTTTTATGCAGATTACTGTGGAATGTTGATAGTTCCGAAATGTTTGCCTGGTTCTTTTCACGTAGTCAGTGTTTCCTCGGGGGGTTTAGTCACTTAAGAACATTAGAAAAGGAAAGGTCTCATAATCAGGTCTCAGCCCAAGGTGGGAGAGTCTTTAAAGAACCTCTCCTTTCTGGTATCTTTGGGCCATAGGCCATGGCAACCAGGAATGCTGTGTGTCTTGTCTTGGAAAGAGGCAGCTCAGTGTCATAAAGAATGCGCAAAATGTGCAACATTAAGGTTTCATTGTGCTGTGTCATTGCTTTGTTTCTGAGACCTAGCAAAGTGATTATAAATGTATTATATTTTCTTCACTTACCTGTAATTGCAGAACATGCTCTTTTGGAGTCTCCTTGTTATCTCCAGCCTGAAAATATTTAAGTATCTGCCTATAATCATTCTCTCTTCTAGGAAGTAGGCAATCCAGACAGGCTGGTTTTTTTATACCTTAGGCCACAGATGTCTCTGTTCTGCTCAGCCAATCCAAGCACTTGTTTTCCCTTCCAGAGGGGACACAAGGAGGAGGATGAGATGCAAGCAACTGTTCAGGTCCTGGGGCCCAGAAGGCGGTGCAGGCAGGGTGAACTCCGGAGAGGCAAGGGAAGTTCAGTGAGCTGAGGGGCAGTGTCCTGGGCTCCAGGCCTAGCTCTGCTCTCTGTGACCCCAGACAGGCCCACTTTCCTGGGGAGCCCTCTTTGCCATAACAGGAAAGGACTTGGACAGATTATCTCCAAGCCCCTTCCTATAACTGGCCCAGCAAAGTGAAAGTTTCTTTTTAAAAGTTTAAAAGCCAGCCAGCCATGGTGGCACATGCCTATCCCAGCCCTCTGGAGGCTGAGGCGTGAGGATCTGTGTGAGCTCAAGCTTGCCTGGGCTACAAAACGAATTCAAGGCCAGCCCAATCTGCATTGAGACCGTATCTCAAAAAGACAAAATAAAATTAAAAACCTTTTTTATTAGTACATGTTTACAGTCTTCTGGAGAATACCCTGGTTTGTCCTTGTGGCCACCTTGTGGTATATTCATCTGGTACCGTCTTCTTCACCTGAGCTCCTGAGGGGGTTCTCAGGGATCCTGGCCTCAGATTCCCTGCCCAGGGACATGGTTTCCCTTATCACAGCCTGCAGAAGCTTGGTCAACAAACCACACTCAGGATGGTTGCACAGCTGTCGGTTAGAAGCGGCTAATAAAAGCCTTAGCCAGAGCTTTGCTACTCCTGTCTGTGCTGTAACAGAAGACACTGCCTTGTTTCTGGGTGACCCTCTGATGACGTTGGCAGGGAGGGCAGAAAATGTTGTTTTGACCAGAATGATCCCTGGCATTCCTGAGGAAGTTGTCGCTTTGAATTGGAAACAGGCTTATTTCCCTGTTCCCCTCTATTTATAGTCCATTGTTGTACTGAGAGTTGTACCTGGAGACAATACCATGGCACTGGTGTTTGCAGGAAGAGCTTTCTTGTAGGTGGGTAGGCCAGGAAGCATAGAGCAGGCCCAAAGCTGCTTCCCGACGGGACAGGTGGATGAGAATGGATTTGAAGGACTGGGAGCTGAACAGGAGAGGGCTGGTGGCCATGACAGGGAGTCACAGTGGCATAGTCTGCGTTGCACACATTGAACCCTGTGGAAGTAGTGGACACGTTGTAACTGGGAGTTTTTAGTTTCTGTCTTGCAGCTGGGTATTATACTCCATCTCCTAATCCCAGTTTGTAAGGCTATTCTGCTATTGGGTTTTGCCCTTTGCAGGCTTTTGGTTTCATTATGCTCTCAAGGTCTGCAGCTGTTTCCTGAAAGACAGCTTCCTATCAGCTTTCGGTAATGGGGAAGTTGGGGTTTTATTGCTAGTTTCAATGGGAAACTTCACATTTCAGGGTGTGATTAACTCTGAAGGACATACATGAGGAGGTATTACATGATACTTTTACTCTATTCCTCTTATTAATTATCAAAGGAACCATGGGTCGCTACAGCTGGTGCAAAGGGAGAATCAAAAGAGCTTGCTCAGGCCAGCAGGCACTCTGCGATGCCTTTATAAAGGGGTACCAGGGCCACATGAGCCTGCAGCATTTCCAGGTCCCTGTCATCTACAGTGTTCATTTTGGGAGAGGCGCACTTTGAATTGGTGCTTGAAGAAATCAACATGTCATATAATTGTTCTCATTGTCTCATTTAGTACTTTTCTATTATCAGACAACCCACTAAAGAGAGGGGGAAATGAGATAACCAAATAGAGTTAATAATATACAATTAAAATATTTAACTCAAGCTTGGCATAAGAAATCCCTTCTCCTCAACTGCCCTCCGTGGTCCACAGATGTTTTTGGGTGCTTGGTGACACAGGAGTTAGTGGTTGCTGTGTGGGCACATATCAGTGACTTTCCTTTTAGACCCACGGTGTTTGTAAGCGCAGAACCATGGTGGCCCTCAAAACTCAAGGCACCATGAAATTGAGCCCCAGGATGTTTGACTCCCTGGATCCAATCCCTGTGCTCAGGAGGGGACCCTGAGAGGGTAGGCGGTGGTGAGGAAAAGACACAAGCCTTGGAATAGGGAAGGTCTGCTTCTAAAGCATGTGTAATTGGTGTAAGAATACTCAAATGATGTTGACAGTGGTAAGTATTAAGGGAACAATTATTGAATACTGTGCTAGGAGTATTATTTCTCTGCTTAAATACAAAGAATAGTTAAATGAATTGCACACTATTTCAGTGATGATAAAGCTTTTAGAGACTGAGTGCCCAAACTGCAACCACCCAAACCCACTTACCGCAAAGTTCCAACACTGCCCCTATGTGGGCTCTTATCTGATGCGTTGCTGCTGGGGCATTGCAGGGGCAACTTCACTTGTGCACCCACAGAGAGGGCTCTGTGTGACCACTGCTGCACATGTGCCATAGGTTCGCCACCCCTGCACTATTTCCACTTAATAGATGAAAAAATTGATGCCAGAGAGATTAAATAACTGCTGACATTCACATAGTCAAAAGACGGAAGACCTGGACTCGGATCACGTCTCACTGATCCTAGTCTTGCTATTGCTTCAGCACACCGTGTGAGTATGTCACCTAACTGACACCAAAATAAATTTCAGGTACATTGAAGACTAAATATTGACACTGAAACCATGGAAGTAAGAAACAAAACTAGAGAAAATAAAAAGCATACCTTTTTGAAGTGAAGGCTCTCCTTTCAAGCAAGATATGAAAGCAATAAGCTCTAAAAAAATTTGATAGTTTTGACTTCATTGAAGTAACATTTTGGCCCATGGATGAAAAATGTGTCCTGATTTGGTATAATTCCAATCAACATTCCAAGTGGCATTTTTTCATAGAAATATAAAAAATATCCAATAGTTGGTATGGAATCAGAAAAGACCTCAAACAACAAAAGCAAAAGAACCCAGCTAGATGTACCACATTCTGTGGTTTCACAATAGATTGTAAAATTATTATAATATGACAAGATGATATAGGCATAAAAATAGACACATTGCCCAATGGAACAAAATAAAAATTCCAGAAAGAAGCCCAAGTATTTATACTCATTTGATTTGATCTTTCCTAATGTGCTAAAATAGAATGGAAGAATGAACAATTTCTTCAGTGAATTATGTTAGAAAAAGAATCTCCACATGCACAGGAATGAAATTGGACACTCATCTCACTGTATACATAACACCTCACTCAATATGGATAAGAGGGTTAGAACCATGTAGACTTGAAATATAATGTTTCTAGAGGAAAACTTAAGTGGATTGCACTAGAATATTGATCTGGAAAACAATTTCTTGTTGAGAACTCCAAATATAAATACAATAAAAGCAAACATTGACAGTGATATTGCATTAACCTAAAAAGCTTCTGCACAGAAGAGAAAAGAGAAGAGTCCAGAGAAAGCCCTTGACTCAGAAGAAAATGCTTGCCAACTGTACCTTGAAAGGAACCAATGTTCAAATGTATAAGGAACACAAGCAACTGCATAATAACAAAACAAGTAACCTCAGTTAAAGATGAGCAACATATTGAACAGTTGTTTCTCAAAAGAGGAGAAATAAATGGACAACGGCTATACAAAAATGCTCAATGTCATTAATCATCAGAGAATTGCCAAGTTAAACCACAATGAGTTACCATCTCATGCCTGTTAGAATAGATATTACTCAAAAGATGAAAGATAATAAGCACTAGCAAGGATATGGATCAAAGGGAACACTTGTGCACTCTTGGTGGGGGTACATATTAATCTTTATTTTTTTGAGACATGGTATTGCTATGTAGCTTAAACTAGTGTCAAACTCATAATGTATCCCAGGCTGTCCTCGAAATCATGGTAATCCTCCTGCCTCAACCTTCTGAGTGCTAGGAGTGCAAAACTGTGCCACCATGCCTGGCTAGTAGAGGTATTTAGGACAATGGTATGAAAAATCCTCAAAAAGCTACAAATGGATTTACCACACGATTTAGTGGCCCACTTCCTGTATATAAACCGAGGAACTGAGTTTGGTATGTTGGAGTAGTGTCTGCCCTACCATTTTCACTGCAGCACTATCTACAATAGCAAGTATGACAGCAACCCAAGAGTCCATCAGTGGATGAGAGGATAAGGCATACATGATGCATGTGCAATGCCTACAGCCCTAAAATACAAGGAACGGGTTTGACATGAGGAGGAGCTCAGCAATTTGCGGAGAAGATAGGTGCTTTCCACCTGGATTGGTCTTGACTGGCTGAAAGGTGATTATTCTTTAGGTCTCTGTGGCACTCTCTCTGGGTCCATCACATCCTAATCTGATCCCCAGGAAGAACAGAGGGTTCCCAGGTTCACCAAGCTTCACCTGTTGGACAAGACAGGGCTAAGAGGAGGAAGGCTGAGGCCTCTGTGCCCATTGCTCAGGGCTCTGCTGGGCACAGGCACTAGGAGACTGGTGGGGCATCCTGGGGCCTTCAGGCATGTGTTGCCTTGGTGATGGGAGCATGTACTCACCAAATGGCCCATTTGTTCATCTACGTTTCTTTCCAACATGAAGTATTAGAAATTTATTATTATTTCCATTAAATATCAGCTTAAC
>RJWM01044488.1:0-13235 GCA_004363535.1 Dasyprocta punctata | reverse complement strand
CTCGCGCCTGCCAGGGCAGGCGCTTAAGGCACTGAGCCAAACTCCCGGCCCTGGTTTTTTGAGGCAGGGTCGCACTATGTAGCTCAGGCCGGCCTTGCGCTCGCGTTGTAGCCCAAGCCGGCCTCGAACTCACAACGCTCCGCCTACCTCAGCCTCCCGAGTGCTGGGATTAAAGGCGTGCGCCACCACGCCCGGCTTTTTGGTCTTTTTGAGACAGGGTCTCCCTATACAGTTCAGGCCCACTTTGGGCTCACTTTGTAGCCCAGGATGGCCTAGAACTCACATTCACAGTAATCCTCCTGCCTCAGCCTCTCAAGTGCTGGGATTACACTCATGGGTCACTCGTGGTTTTTTTGGCTTTTTGAGACGGGGTCTTGCTATGTAGTTCAGGGTGGCCTTAAACTCACTATGCAGCCCAGGGTAACCCCGAAATCAAAGCAATCCACCTGCCTCAGCCTCCCAAATGCAGTGATTACAGATGCGCATCACCACACCTGACTAATTCCTATCTATTTATTTATTTACTTATTTATTTTTTGTCTTTTTGAGACAGGGTCTCGCTATGCAGCTGGGGCTGGTCTTGAGCTCACTTTGCAGCCCAGGCCAGTCTCGAACTTGAAATGATCCTCCTGCCTCAGCCTCCCAAGTGCTGGGATTACAGGCGTGTACCACCACGCCCGGCTATTCCCCATAATTTTTTTTTTTTTTTTTTTTTGCGGCACTGGGGATCGAACTTACAACCTCGCACCTGCCAGGTCAGGCACTTAAGCCACTGAGCCAAACTCCCGGCCCTAGTTTTTTGAGGCAGGGTCACACTATGTAGCTCAGGCCAGCCTTGCACTCGAGTTGTAGCCCAAGCCGGCCTCGAACTCACAACACTCCTCCTATCTCAGCCTCCCAAGTGATAGGATTAAAGGCATGTGCCACCACGCCCGGCTTATTCCTCATAATTTTTGATAACCACAAATAACTAAGAAAATGCAAAATTTGTATGTGTCAAAAGAACCAGCATCAATAATGTTATACAATTACTAGATTATATCTTCTACCACCAACATAGTTGGATTAATGGAGCAATCTAGCAGATATCTTTTTTTTGTATGTGTGGCACCAGGGATCAAACTCACAACCTCACGCCTGCCAGACAGACATTTAAGCCACTGAGCCAAACTCCCAGCCCTGGTTTTCTGAGGCAGGGTCGCCCTATGTAGCTCAGGCCAGCCTTGTGCTCGCGTTATAGCCCAAGCTGGCCTCGAACTCACAATCCTCCTCCTACCTCAGCTTCCGGAGTGTTGGGATTTAAAGGTGCGCGCCACCACACCCGGTTATCTAGCAGACATCTTAAACGCCCAAAAGAAACAAAAGAAAAACATCACTGGCTCTCTTTTTGTTTTGTGCCTCCTTTTTTCTTTTCTTTCTTTCTTTCTTTTTTTTTTTTTGGTACCGGGAGCAGGGGATTGAACTCACAACCTCATGACTGCCAGACAGGTGCTTATGCCACTGAGCTAAATCCCCAGCCCTATTTTTTTGAGACAGGGTCTCATTAAGCAGTTCAGGCTGGCCTTCAACTCACTTTGTAGCCCAGGCTGGTCTCAAACTCACAATGATCCTCCTGCCTCAGCCTTTCAAGTGCTGAGATTAAAGGTGTGCCCCACTATGCCTGGCTATATTTTGTGCCTCCTTTGCTTCCCACCACTCCATCTCACCCGGGGCTGTTTTCCTTTCAAAATGCAAAATCTGATTCTATGGGAATTTTGAAAAAGTCCCAATTGAAGTCAACAAGAAAATGGGAAGACTCATGGAAATGAGCATGTCATCTGCCAAGAAGAGAGGTAAGTTACACACCTGTCAGAGTATAGAGAAACTGTTCTTCTCCCTGCTCCACTTGGTTCCTTCTGTTGTCCAAAACCTTCTTGACTGTGTCCATTAGGCCAAATGTATGTGCTACATTGTTGAGGACAGCCGCATCTATTTAAAACAAAATACATAGCTGTAAAAGTCAAACAGAAATGTCCTACTAGCTCCCTGTTACGCCACTCATAAATGTAAAACAACCCAGAAATTACAGGACTCTCCTCATTGCTTGTGTGTGTGTGTGTGTGTGTGTGTGTGTGTGTGTGTTCGTGCGCAATGCACATACGCACATGCACATACACACCAATAAGATACAACCCAGTCTTTTTTGTTTATTTGTTTGGCAACAGGGTCTCCTTATGCATTCCTAGCTAGGCCTAAACTCACTGTGTAGGCCTCAAACTCACAGTGCTCCCCCTGGATCAGTTTTCCAGAGTGCCGAGATTACAGGTGTGCACCGCATGCCCTGCATTTTTTTTTTATACTGTCTCAAAGCCAGGTGTGGTGTTCATACCTGTCAACCCGGCACTTGGGAGGCTGAGGCAGGAGGATCACTGCAAGTTTGAGGGCAGGCTAGGCTATATACTGAGTTCAAGGCCAGCCTGAACTGCATAGTGAGACCTTGTCTCAAAGAAACGTTTTTTTAAAAATCTACTTATAATTTACTCCTTAACTGTTTCTTCCCTGGTGGTTTTCATCTCAATAAATGGCATCATCATCGTATATCAGTCCCTGTTTAATCCCCAGAATTCCAAAACAGAAGGGAAAATAATAAATATATGGCATTACCACTCATAGTTCAGGTCAAAAAGTTATGAATTATCCTGCATCTCTTTCTTTTTCTTTCACTCCACATCCAATTCATCAGCACAATTTGTCAGTTCCACATTCAAAATACATCCACTAGGTAAATTCAGCGCCACATACCTGTAGTCTTGGCTACACGGGAGGCTGAAACAAGAGGACTGCAAGTTCTAGGCCAGCCGAGGTAGCTTAGTGAGATTCCATTTCAAAAAAGAACAGAAAGATATACCCCTTATCTGATCATTTTCTAGGTCTACCATTACCTACTCATATCAATGCTGCATTATTTCTTTATTTTTGTTTGTTTGTTGAGACAGGGTCTTGTGTAGTTCTGGCTGGCCTTGAATTCACTTCGTAGCATAGAGATCCTCCTGCCTCACCCTCCCAAGTTCTGGGATTACAGACATGTACCACCATACCCAGGTGCCACAGCATTTCTTGCTTGGACTAATCTTCTTAAATTTTCTAATGGGTCTTTTTATTTTCACTCTTGTCCCATAGTCAGTCCTCTGCATAGCAACTAGAGTGATTTTTTTTCTTTTTCCTTTCTTTTTTGTTTTTTTGTACTACTGGGGATTGAACCCAAAGACTTCACACTGAGTGACCTCCCCATCACTTTTTATTTTCTGAGACAGGGTCTTACTAAATTACCCAGGCAGAGCCGGGTGTGGTGACACACGCCTGTGATCTCAACACTCAGAAGGGTGGGACAGGAGGATCACTGAGAGTTTGAGGTCAGCCTCAGCTACATAGTGAGTTCCAGGCCAGCTTGAACTGTATATTGAGACCCTATCTCAAAACCAAACCAAACCAAAAACATAGGTGCGTGTGGTGGCACTCGCCTATAATCTCAGCACTTGAGAGGCTGAGGCAAGAGAATTGCCTTCTGTTCAAGGCCAGCCTGAATTACATAATGAGACCCTTTCTCAAAGACAAAACAAAACAAAACGATGCACTTATGAATGTGTACCAGGTAACTTTTATGAGCCTCAGTTTTCTTCTCTGTACAATGGAGATTATAATATCTGTATAGCAGTGTTGTTGTGAGGCTAACAGGACTTGCCTACCTTTACGAGTCCTCAATAAATGAGCACTGTGGTTAGGATCAGCACACATACCTGTGACCTGGAAGGGAGCCTGGAGGAGCCGCTGCTGAACTCCCCTGAGCAGCTCCTCTATTTCCTTCTGGATGTTGCAGACAACCTCTTCCATCAGCCCTACGTCAGCTATTCCTTTCCAGAACATCAAAGTGTCTTCTGGCACAAGAGGAATAAGACAGAGTGAGCAAAAGATGCTAACGAGACCCCTAGGCACAACTCGACTATGTTAAATCAAAAGTATTTCAATTCAAAAATATTCCTTGTTAGGTCATTTCTGAGCAAAGGAAAGCAACTTTGGGGACACTAACTGCTTTCCTAAGTTGGTACCCAATGAACTGGCCCTCTCAGACCTTCAGGGGCTTGGAATTGCTCAGTTTGTCATGCCCTCAATTTGTTATGGCACTGGCTATAAAAACAGACATGATCCTTCACTAAAGATATTAAGTTAGATCTTAAACAAGCATTAAATGTTAAGCATTATTTGATTAAAATCAAATTTAATTTGAATTATATAATATTTATTATAAAAAATAGTCAAGTAAATGTTAAGGTATACTCACCCTAGTCCTATACTTAAGAAAAAAAATATTTGGATAGATAGGGTTATAAGCTCCCTGCAGGTGGTGGCAATGTACCCAGCTTCTAGCAACACAGTCAACTAAAAAATAGGTAATGACAAATGTTTATTAGATCAATTAATAAGTGGAGGGTGACAGGAACTCTTCTGGTCTCCTTTAAGTGGGTCATTAATTATCAGCCTCTGTACCACTTGCTACCTAGTTTTCCTTCTAATATCTTGGTTTTTTTTGTTTTCTGTTTTTTGTTTTTTTTGGTACTGAGGATTGAATTCACAACATTGTGTCTACCAGGCAGGCGCTTACACCACTAAGCTAAATCCCTGGCCCTATTTTTTGAGACACAGTCTCAACTATGCAGTTCAGGCTGGACTTGAGCTCACTTTGCAGCCCAGGTTGGTCTTGAACTCACAAAGATCCTCCTGCCTCAGCCTCCAGAGTGCTGGGATTAAAGGCATGCACCACCACGCCCGGCTTCCATCTAACAGTTTGAAACCTCCTTTAGCTAAGAAATGTGCCCAAGTCAGCGGCAGTTCGATCGAAGAAAAAACACAGACCACAGAGTTACACAGCTAATTCAGTTCTGACACTTAGTGGTGGTGTGACCGGTCTTAGGCAGCTGGTGAGCCTTTCTGAATCCCTGTTTCTTCCTGTGTAAAATGTGACTTAGCAGGGTGGTTATGTGGATTAAAATAAAACATTTGTAGCTATAGTTAGTATTCATATGCATGAGAAAAACAAGAAAAAGTAATTAACAGCTCTTCTTTCTCTACAATCATAATGATGATGAGGGTCAGAAAAAGTCTGCCAGAAAGCTGGGCTGCAGAGAAAGGTACCTGAAATTTCCTCTGAGTCTTTCTTCACACCTTCCTCGGTGGCCATGGTGACAGCGGCAGTGAGCGCTGAGTTCCACTCCAGCCCCGCCTCCTCCATGCTCTCTTCCGAGATGGCGATCTGTGTGATGCCACCTAAGGGGAGCCCATGCGATGCAGAGCCAGTGAATGTAATGAAAGAAGCATCATCATCCTCTACCTCACACCCTGACAGAGGCCTTGTAATTCTAACACACTCACCTCTTGTCTGACAGCCCCTATTTTTAAAACTAGTCATGGGAGTAGGGGGGTGAATATTAGATTTTCTAAAAAAAAAAAAAAAAAAAAAAAAAAAAAAAAAAAAAAAAAAAAAAAAAAACAAGAAATAAAGCAAAACAATAAAACTTGCCTTAGAAAAGAAAATGCTTTCTTCTTAGGCTAGGAAAGGAAAAATAACACAACGGGGCAATCTGCTTGTTGAGCGGACGCTTTCAAAAGAGCCTAAAGGTAGGCATGGCTGCAGGGCTGCCCACCCAGGCCCCCCAAAGGCAAGGAGGACAGGAAATAATGCAGGGGGAGGGCACTTTGCCAGGAGCCCTGCTTTACACACGGTTCACACTAAGAACCTAAAATGTACGAGAATGCTCTGTCTTATTTATCAGCTGCCGAAGAGAAAGCAAGAAATGGAGACCAAAAAAAATCAGGCAAGATGCATGAATAAGATTCACAAAGAGAATGCCGGGTGTGGTGGCGCATGCCTTTAATCCCAGCACTCAAGAGGCTGAGATAGGAGGAGCATTGTGAATTTGAGGCCGGCTTGGGCTACACCGTGAGTGCAAGGCCGGCCTGAGCCACATAGTGCGAACCTGCCTCAAAAAACTAGGGCTGGGAGTTTGGCTCAGTGGCTTAAGTGCCTGTCTAGCAGGCGCGAGGTTGTGAGTTTGATCCCCGGTGCCACCAAAACAAACAAACAAAAAAAGGCTCCCACTAAGTGAAAGGTCGTTTTTTTCAGGGTTTTTTGTTTGTTTGTTTTTGGTACTGGGGCTCGAACTCACAACCTCACACCTGCCACGCAGGTAGTTAAGCCACTGAACTAAATCCCTGGCCTGTGAAAGGTCATTTTTTAAGCACAGTAATTCCCTAAACTTTTAGTTCCTTGAACATTCACATGACTCTCTGTTGGATATATTTTAAGTTTTACAACAGTATTTGATACACCTTTTTTTGCTGGAAACAGTCTCTCACTATGTATCCCAGGCTGGTCTTGAACTTGCAACCTTCCTGCCTCAGGCTCCCAAGTGCTGGGTACCATCATGGCCCGCTATTTGAGACACACTTTATTCAGCTATGATATAGCTTTAGCTGGACTGACTGAATCTTTTAGTATAATCTCTCACACAGTTACATCCTTCCTGGATGAGAAGGAGGAGGAGCCCTTGACTCTGGCTCAACAAGTCTGAAACTGAGTGCATGCCCATCCTGGCCATCTGTCAGGGAGCCTCAGCTGGGCATCCTGGACCCATTCAGGCAGAGCTCCCTGATCCTGGCAGCAGCATCTCCATAGTCCAGGCCAGGCAGTGGTACATGGGCTCTGACACAATGCACTTCAGCAGCTGAAAACCAGTTGGCAGTCTACTGCACCTTCCTAGCTTGACCACTATAGAGCAAAGGATTTTCTTTTCTTTCTTTCTTTTTTTTTCTTTGGTACCGGGAATCAAACTCATGACCTCATGCTTGCCAGGCAGGTGCTGAACTATATTCTTAGTTCAAGCAAAGGATTTTTAAAACAGCCTAATTTCAACCTCAATATGTGAAGTGGCATCCAAGTGAGCTTAATGCATATACATTATAAATATGGAATATATATATATACATATAATTTTTTTTTTGTCTTTTTGAGACAGGGTCTCATTATGCATTTCAGACTGGGCTTGAGCTCACTTTGTAACTCAGGCTGGTCTCGAACTCACAACAATCCTCCTGCCTCCGCCTCCTGAGTTCTGGAATATCTCTTTAATGCTTACCATGTGTTGCTAAAAAAAAAACAAAAAAATACAAGAGCCAGGCATGGTGGTGCATGCCTGTAATCCCAGCACTCAGGAGGCTGAGGCACGAGGATCACTCCAAGTTTGAGACCAGCCTGGGCTACAAAGTGAACTCAAGGCCAGCCTGAACTGCATAGCAAAACCCTGTCTCAAAAAAACAACCAAAAAGGAAGGAGGGCTGGCAATGTCTCTCAGTGGGAAGTGCCTAGCATGCACAGGGCCCTGGGTTCCATCCTCAGCACCATAAAACAAAAGGAAACAAAACACAAGGAAGAAGATCTGTCCAAAAAGAATAACTTAAGAAGAAGGTGGGGGGAATCTGCTTCCAAAGCACAGACTTCCACACAAAATTACCATACCTTCCAAGGCACATCAACTCTCATAAGAAGTAAAATTAAGAAACACCAGCAAGAAACAAGGGGAAAGTGCTGTTGAGAAGCACAGCAGGTTTTCAGGTGGTTTCCTACCCCCTACCATCGGCCGAAGTGGGTGTCTGCACCACACTTGTCTGCTGTCCCGGCACTGGAGCTCTCGCACTGCTAATCAGAAGATCAAATTTGGTGCTTCTGCAGGTATTGGAGCACACTTTGTCATGCTGGTAAAAATCAATCTGTCCAGAGTCCATCATTTTCCTGTAAAGGGAGACAAGAAGTACTGGATCAGCCTGTACTACCTCGAGAGAGAACTGGAACCACATCGAAGAGGCTGCTCTAGAGATTGGTGCGATCTAAGGGTATCAGAAGTCATTAGGTTGCAGAACTTCTGATTGGGACTATCCATTTTTCATCGGTCCTGCCTGCATCTATCAGTACTTCCCTTTTCTTCTGAGGTTACTCATTGGGAGTACTCTCTTCCACTTGCTGTTACCCCTGGGCTTCAGGTAGACACTAAGAATGTTACAGGATTCTGGGTGTGGTGGCCCATGCCCTGTGATCCCAGCACTCAAGAGGCTAAGGCAAGAGTTCAAACTCACAACCAGCTCTGGCTACATAGTGAGTTCAAGGCCAGCCTGAATCACATAGCAAGACCCTGCCTCAAAAAATCAAAATAATAATCATAGTCACAGGATGTCACTGAAATCAAACCTGAAAGAGAAACATGAGGTCATGTCTCAGCATGATGGAGAAATGTCTCAATAAGAATTAGAATTTTGTGATGAGATCCTGATGCTTCAGTATTCCTAGATCAGCAAGGTCTGCCACCACTTTTTTATTTTTTTTATTTTTTTTGGTACCAGGGATCAAACTCACAACCTCACACTTGGGCGCTTACGCCACTGAGCTAAACTCCTGGCCCTATTTTTTTGAGACAGGGTCTCACTATACAGTTCAGGCTGGCCTTGAACTCACTTTATAGCCCAGGCTGACCTCGAACTCACAAAGATCCTCCTGCCTCAGCCTCCCGAGTGCTAGGATTAAAGGCACGTGCCACCACGCCTGCCTTGCTGCCACTTTTAGAGATACAATGCTTTGACAGACTGCTCCCCCTCAGTACTGGATATGGAATCCAGTGCCAGGCAAGTGCTCTCATACCAAACTACATCTCCAGCCCCTTTTGGTTTTTATTTTGAGATAAGGTTTCACTAAGTTCCAAAGGGTGACTTCAAACTTGCCATCAGCCTGCCTCAGTCTCCAAAGCAGCTGGGATTATAGGCACAAATCACAGTAGAATTATTTCATTAAAAAAAGGAAAGACAGCCGGGCGTGGTGGTGCATGCCTTTAATCCCAGCACTCAGGAGGCTCAGGTAGGAGGAGCGTTGTGAGTTCGAGGCCGGCTTGGGCTACAATGCGAGCACAAGTCTGACCTGAGCTACATAGGGCCACCCTGCCTCAAAAAAGCAGGGCTAGGAGTTTCGTTCAGTGGCTTAAGCACCTGCCCTGGTACGTATGAGGTTGTGAGTTCGATCCCCAGTGCCGCAAAAAAAAAAAAAAAAAAAAAAAAGACAAGACAGCAAGGAATGGTGACACACACTCACCATCCCAGATGGTGAGTTCAAAGCCAGCCTAGTGAGTTCAAAGTTGCCTGAACAGTTTAAGGCTCTGTCTCAAAAAACAGAAAGAAAAAAGAAAGAGAAAAGAAAAATTAGGAGTTGGAGGTACAGCTTGGTAATAGAACACTTGGCTACCGTATGCGAGGCCCTGGGTTTGATTCCTATTACCACAAAAAATAAAAATAAGAAATAAGTCATATAAAATAAATTGATAACTATTCTCCCAGAAATACAGAATAATGTTGATTATACTAAACCTTCTCTAGAAAATATCCTTATAACATAGGCTATGAGCAAAAAGACAAGGTATTTTAATTACAGTAAACTCTGTTACAATGTCAGTTGGCTTTCACTAAATTTTTTTTTTTTTTTTGGTTTTGGTTTTCGGTTTTTTGAGACAGGGTCTCACTATGTAGCCCAGACTGGCCTCGAACTCATAGCAATCTCCCTCCCTCAGCCTCCAGAGTGCTGGGATTAGGCATTCTGATACTCTTTCACGTTTGAGGAAAACTGGTACATACTTGTCTTTCAAGCACATAAAACACAACAAGAGCCACAAAATGAAAAGGGAAGATATTCTTCCTTAAATCACTCTTACTAACTGAACCCAATCTTTCACTTTGCTAAGCATTCACTCTACCACTAAGCTCTACCTCTAGCCTCTGGAATGAATTTTTTCAAAATTATGTATCTCTGATAACAAAATAACATGTGAAGAGAAATAACACTGTTTGTGGAAAATATAGAAAACTATAGCCAGGTGTGGCGGCATACACCTGTAATCCCAGAATTTGGGAGGCTGACGTAGGAAGATTGCTGTTTGAGTCCAGCTTGGATGACTTAGTGAGCCCCAGTCTCCAAATAAAAATTTAAACTGAGAGTGGTGACACACACTTACAGTCCCAGCATTTGAAAAGCTGAGGCAAGAGGATCTCTGAGAGTTTCAGGCCAGCCTGGGCTACATAGTGAGTTCAGGGTCAGCCTAAACTACACAGTGAGATCTTGACTCAAGAAACAATCAGACAAACAAACCAAGAAAATAACTGCATTTAAAAAATTTCCCACAATGTTTTAGCATATTTTCTGGCATTAAATTTTATTTTCTGGCTGAGCGTGGGAGCACACACGCCTGTAGTCCCAGCACTCGGGAGGCTGAGACAGGAGGTCTGCTGTGAGTTCAAAGGCAACCTGAGCTACATAAGTGAGTTCAAGGTGAGTCTGTACTACATAATGAAACCTTGTCTCAAAAAAAAAAAAAAAGGTTTTTTCTATGTGTCTGTTTTAACACAGCTAAAATCAAAGTGCTTAGTCAATTTTTCTCTTCTTTTTTTCCTCAGTACTAGAGATTGAAACCAGGGCTTTGCACATGCTAGGCAAGTGTTATGCCACTGAGCATGTTGTTGTTGTTCCTCTTGAGACATGATCTCAGTGTTTCACCCAGGCCAGTCTTGAAATTTAATTCATTGCTCAGATTTGCCTCAAACTCACAATCCTCCTGCCTTCACTTCCTGACTAGTAGGATCACAGGTGTGTACCACCACATCCAACACTGGTTTAGTCAATTTTCTATTTGCTTTATTCCCATTACATCTTAAGTATTCTTCCATGTAAAAACTCTTCAGAAATATTTTAAGGATTGCAAAATAACCCTTAAGACATATATATATATATATATATATATATATATACACACACACACACACATTTTTTTTTCCTTTACCATGGTCATATATATTTAGACAAAACATAATTAACTTTAGAAGTTCT
The DNA here is from genome assembly GCA_004363535.1 of Dasyprocta punctata. Lineage (NCBI taxonomy): Eukaryota > Metazoa > Chordata > Mammalia > Rodentia > Dasyproctidae > Dasyprocta > Dasyprocta punctata. The sequence goes on along the minus strand of RJWM01044488.1, from coordinate 2,287 downwards.
TTAACTATATAGTAAAGCAGACTGTACTTTTCACAATAGTAAATAATGTTGCACTGAAGGCTTTTGTTTGTTTGTTTTTTTGAGACAGGGTCTTACTATGCAGTTCAGGCTGGCCTTGAACTCACTTTGTAGCCCAAGCTGGTCTCAAACTCTCAATGATCCACCTGCCTCAGCCTCCGAGAAATGCTGGGATTACAGGCGTGCATCACCACGCCTGGCTTGCACTGAACGTTTTTTATGCTTGAATTTCTACAAGTGTTATATATTTACCTTAGGACAGATAATTTTTAAAAGATTTTAAAGGACAAAGAAGAGGCTGGGGATATAGTTCAGTGGCACAGCACCTGCCTGGCAAGTGCCAGGTCCTGAGTTTGATTCCTAGTACAAAATAAAAAAAAAGAGAAAGACAAACAAAAAGATATTTTTAAGAATCTTGAGTGTCCATTCTACTGGAAACTTGCAATTCTTCTTCTTCTTTTTTTTTTTTTTTTGTGGCTCTGGGGATCAAATCCACAACCTCACGCCTGTCAGGCAGGCACATAAGCCGCTGAGCCAAACTCCCACCCCCAGTTTTTTGAGACAGGATTGCACTATGTAGTTCAGGCCAGCCTCGCTCACTTTGTAGCCCAAGCCGGCCTCAAACTCACAATGCTCCTCCTACCTCAGCCTCCCGAGTGCTGGGATTAAAGGCATGCGCCCCCATGCCCGGCTTGAAGCTTGTAATTCTTGAAAACATTTAAAAGTTTTCTATCAGTAGGCAAGTGTTCAAGAAATACTAACTTTCGAGGGAAAAACCATAATGGTAAACTTGTTAACAAAAGGAACTGAGGGTGGGGAATAGTCCACATTCTGATGTTTGTATCTGAGGTGGCAAGAATTGCATTTGCTGCATGGAACTGTTACTCCCCAACTGCACCCTTCTAGTTGACCATATTACTCTCCGGCTTGTCAGTCAGCCTACAATTCTTCTCCTTCCTTGGCACCTGGCTTTGTCCTGTCCCTGCCTAGCCATTTTCTGCAGGACTGTCATCTACTCTGAGCTTCTCTATCCAAGACTGAATCCTACCCCACATCTTGAGACCAAAAAAATTTGCCCTAGATCAATTTAATCTTCTATCTCTCCCAATAATTTTTTTTTTTTTTTTTTTTTTTAGTACCAGGAATCAATCTCAGGACTTTGTGTTTGCCAGGCAGGTGCTGTGCTGTTGGGCTATATTCCTGGCCCCTCTCCCAACAATTTTAACATAATCTGAGCGCTACGAATGCAGCTCAGTGGTAGAGAGCCTGCCTTATATGCACAAGGTCCCAGGTTTACACTGGGGAAAAAAAATACATGAAAAGAAAGATGAAGAATAAATTGAAGGAGCTGGGTATGGTGGTGCACGTCTGTTATTCCAGCACTCGGGAGGCTGAGGCAGGAGGATCATTGTAAGTTCAAGACCAGCCTGGGCTACAAAGTGAGTTCAACGTCAGCCTGAACTGCATAGTGAGACCTTGTCTCAAAAAATTGGGCTGGGGATTTAGCTCAGTGGCCTAAGTGCCTGCCTGGTAGGCACAAGGTTGAGAGTTTGATCCCTGGTACCAAAAAAAAAAAAAAAAAAAGAATAAATTGAAAAAAGAAAGAAGTTGATGAAGGTGAAATAATGCATGGCGCCTGCATGATGACACACTCCTATAATCCCAGTATTTGAGAGACAGGCACAGGAGTTAAGGCCAGCCTGGAATACACAGAGAGACTCTATCTCAAAAAAACACACAAAAAACCACAAAAAAAGCCACATGTGGCGGTGCACATCTGTAATCCCAGCACCACTCAGGAGGCTGAAGTATGAGGATCACCATGAATTTGAGGCCAGCCTGGATCACATAGTGAGTTCAAGGCCAGTCTGTATTACATAGCAAGACCCTGTCTCAAAAACACCAAAAAATAAATAATTAAATAATGCATGGAATGCACAATGAATTCTTCATACATATGTCAAGTTAAAGAGAAAAGACTGGATTTATTGAGAGGTATATGCTTGCCTCTAATGCTTACCTGAGCATGATTCCACCCAAACGAATGGCTCTCTTCCAGTCCTTCAGAGTGGACTTGCCAGCCAGATGAACAAAATGCTTAGGGCTGATCAGCTGATCATTAAACTAAAGTAAAAAGAAAAATCCAAGGTAGTGCAATATCAACTTGGTCAGATCAAGAAAAAAAAGAATGAAATGACAACTTCACTTATTATAGGCAAAAAATACTTAAACAAAACTGTAATTTTTGTTGTTGTTGTTTTATTTTTTG
>RJWM01044487.1:0-13247 GCA_004363535.1 Dasyprocta punctata | reverse complement strand
TGATAAACTATCTCCTGTTATGTAAGTGCTCTACTCTGTATGTGCACACATAATGGCACAATTCTTCAGCGAGTTTGACTGCACTTCTGGAGTTGATTTTGTCTTTGATGATTATCTTCAGGAAGTTACTTAAATATTTACTTGATAAGGGAACACCTATGTGGAAAACCAATTTAGAATACTGATAATTTAGGACTTACTCATCAATGAACAGACAAATATTCACCACGGGACTTATTTTGGTGATAAATTGATGTTTTTGATCATTGAGCCATGTTCCAAGGAGTTCATGAAAATATTTCAGCTCGTGACTATGGACCTGCAAAGATGTTTTACACTAATTGAGGTGAAAAGGATGTAAGACAGAAGGCAAAGTCACTAGTACTTCTTGGCACCCCAATAGTGTTTTTTTCTTATCTACTTCCTGCCTTTTTTTCCTTTGTATAGCCAATGAGGATCAGTTTTAGTACTAACAAAATCATGGGGCTATGGAATGAATTGTGTGATCTGGGTAAGTACTTGAGGTCTTCAAAATGGCTCTAGAGTACCAGCAAAATCCTATCCAACATAGAGGGTTCCATGAGATTCACACTCAAAAGTCAAATAGTAGAAAAGTCTCTGTAGGCTACTGAGATATCAAGCAGTATTCATCTATATGCACATGCTGAATGTATATGATTTTCTGTTATTTCTGTATATGTGTGTGTGTGTAATTATTACTTTTGCAAGAAAAACAACAGATACAACTTAAATTACTACTTAGCCTATAAAACATACATCTTACTTGAGTGTTTTCAGTAAATTTTCTTCAGAACAAATGAAAAAGTTGGCATTGGAAGTTTAACCTCTTTTGATATGGTAAGAGGGTTGTTATTTCTTCCAAAATAGTTGGAACTAACCTCTTCCAATGGATCTGAGCAACTGGGGTTAAGTAGATTTGACTTCTAGTCCCTCTTCTGCCACTGAATAGCTAGAAGACTTTGGGTCCATTATGCGATCCCTCCTCACCTGTGTTCTCATCTATAAACTAAGTGTATGCTGCTGGAGTGACATCTATGTCTTACAGTCTCAATATTATTTCAAAATCAGTGTTTTATTTACAGAGTATGTAGGCAGCAGGTGACTGGAAAAGCAGTCATAGCTGCATGTTGAAGACCCACTGCCAAAGGTGCATACCCACTACCATTCTGGGATCTCCATATGGAACTTAGGAAGTGCTTGGCAGAAAAAGAATGTAGGACTTTGCTTTGACATGACGGAGCATCTGTCACGTTGTCGATGCAGATAGTACACTGTTTATTTCAACACAAATCAGGATGATAATATAATGCTTTCCCAGCTGCCACTCTGCCTCTGCTGACCCATGAAGTGGTCTTTTACAGTGTCAGCTATAATTTCCTAGGTGGCCCAAGGAAAACGAGCTACAGGTGTAAAGATATTGACTTCTTCTGCCCTCAAAGCAGCAGGAAATAGGCTGGTTGAAACCTCTGGATTTGTGGTGTCTGACTGTGGGTGACCTACTTCATTTATCCAAGATTGACATATAATTTTTTTTCTCTTGTTCCATGATGTAAAATAGGTTGAGAAACACTGGACAAGATTCATCAATTAGTATATTTACTCACAAATATGGTTTGAATGTCTATGGTGGAGATTGGAGTATGTCCTGGGAATACAAAGAGAAATAAAATTTATTCCTTCAGAACCATCTCAAAAATTCTATCATGTATTTCAACTACTTGAAAATGAGAAATTTGAGATGAAAAGATAAATGACATCAAAGGATAGAGTTGAGAGGACTCACTGTGTGTGGAAACTATTTGTGGCTGAAAAATTTTTTTTTACTACAATTGACTGTGTATCATTTTTATCTCTGAGAACACATTTCTTTCTTTCTTTCTTTCTTTCTTTTTTTTTTGCAGTACCAGGGATTGAACTCAGAACCTGGCACCTACCAGGGCAGGTGCTGAAGCCACTGAGCTCAACTCCTGGCCCTAGTTTTTTGAGGCAGGGTCGCACTATGTAGCTCAGGCCGGTCTTGTGCTTCCGTTGTAGCCCAAGCCGGCCTCGAACTCACAACGCTCCACCTACCTCAGCCTCCCGAGTGCTGGGATTAAAGGCGTGCGCCACCACGCCCGGCCCATTCTTATTTCTTATTCATTGTTTAATTTTCAACCTGTGTTTCTTCACATTCTTTCCATAAGTGATTTTTTTAAAATGTTATTAATATGGCAAGAAAAATTAATTATTATTAAAAATAAAAAATTAATTAGTATATATGGTAGCATGTTATAGCTCAAAACCTAATCACATTTCCATTAATAGCAATATTATTAGTATTATAAGTAGATAAAGGCAATCATAAGTAAGTGAATGGTTAACCAACCAGATGATCTTAAACATTTCTACAATAAAAGAATAATGTAAATGTGTGTCCTCTGAAACTCTGATTAGCTTATTTAGCTATACCTATCATTATATGATTATTTCAAAAAAGGGTTTTTTTTTTATTGGTACACTGCTTAACAATCAGAACTGGTGTACAACAATAAACATCAGCAACAGATTGCCAAATCTTAAATGAAAGTGCTCTCAAAGTTCTGCATGACTTTCCAGACAGTGAAAAGAGCACATGTGTTTGTAATATATACACATCCATTCAGGATTATACTGAAAATAATGGGGCCAGGGATGTGACTCAGTGGCATAGTACCTGCTTGACAAGTGCGAGGTCCTGAGTTCGATTCCCGGTACCCAGGAAAATAATTTACAATACTATTTAAAAAATAATACTTTAAAAAAATAGAAAATGGACTTTATGTACATTTTATTTAAAGAACAGTGATATTGTAGTTCTGATCATAGACTTTTCTTTATGACAGTTTGGAGAGGGAACTATCCAATTATAGTATGCTTAGCAACAACATTTTCAAAAGTATTAAAGAATCTGTTTTTCCTGTCTTTTATGATGGCATATTTAAAAGTTCTTTTATATTTGACTCCCTTGCCAAGGGGCAGTCATTTTGAAATATTTATTGCCCACCTGTTGATATTGACATATTCCAAGAATCTGACTTCTGCAAAAATATACTGAGAGACTATTTCCCATTTTTTAAAATGTGAAGTATTTTAATGTACTATTTGTTAACCAAAAATTCTCTGTTTCCTAAAAGGTAAATAAAGCAAAGTAAACTGCCTATGTGTGTAACACGCAATCACATTAGGAAGTAAGATGATTAAACCATCAACTATTAATTAATAGTTTAGTTTCCATATAATGATTTATGTTTGTGGAAAAATAATGCCCATTCTCTTTGTTTATGCTTAGTTGGCTGTCAAAGGGCCTACAAGTAAACCTGACCGTCTATCAATTGTATTTAGAAGGGAATTCAAGATTTTGCTCATTCATCATTTTTAATAAATTTTTGGTTAATTTTTTCATCGTACATACCAGCTAAAAATACATCATTTTGAGAGATAAATACATTCAGTGAAGTTTGGGCACTGTAAACCAGAATTCTACAAGGAAAATAATAACTGGAAAATATTCCAGAAAATGTGTCTTTGTTTTGTAATGTAATTTTCACACTACCCAGCAATTTGTCATTATTGCTTCCTTTTTATATGCAGGAAAGTTGTAATTCAGACAGCTTGAGTGATTTCCATGAGGTCACTTATATCTTAGACGTGTTCATAAATATTTATATAGAATTTTACCAAAGTTAATTTATTAATATAATTTATGTTGATATTTTCAACAATCTAGAACCAGCTACATTTTCACTAGCTTGACAACTAATCTTTTTTTCTACAAAGCATCTCGTAGTTCACTTCTTGAGAGTATTGAATATTTGTGGTCTGACAGCCTTAGCCCATCCTTTCACTTCAAAAGGAGAACAAGTAATAGCATTGTTTTGCCCTAGTTTAAAGAAAGAATAGGAACTTTGCCATTCAGCCAACGTTGTCTTTTCTCTACCTCAGTTATATCTGGTGCGTTTAAATCCGTGTGATTTTGTCTATTTATGTTTAATTTCCTAACTCAAAAAAGTCCATATTGATATGTTGCATCCTCCACAATGTTTTGCACTCTGTATCTTTTATTTTTATACTAATATATTCATTTATATCATGGCAAATGAAGGTTTTTTGTCAGTTAGTTTGAGTACAATTTGGTTAATTTCCACCCAAGTGATTACCTGGAAAATCACCTCAGCCACTATAATCTATCTGAACAGAAAGCATCCTTCTGTTATCTTTCTATTTTCAGAAACTCTATTTCCTAGATTTATGTCGAAAACCATGATTACAGAGGGCAAGGCCAATTGGAGCCTTTTAATTGGTACTGCTTTTTACCAGAAAACAGAGAAATATTTGTCTTACATTAATAATATTGTCGACAATTTCAACCGCACTTCTCTTTCTAAGTACCTGAAATAGTCAAAACTAATGGCTAAATTATACTGACCTGCCAGCAACTAACTATAAAACCATTTATTAGAATCTGTGCCTGTATTCTCTGGGAATGTAAGAGTTCAAATTAGTTTTCAAACATCTCTTATCACTCCAGGGCTACAAAGTTTTAAAATATGTTTTCAGTATGTTAATTTGTGAGAAGACACAATGGTTTTCGCTCTGCTAACATTTCTGATTTTTTTCAAATGGCTCTAACATGTAAGCCTAGCTTTCCTCATACAAAGAAGAGTGTTTTCACTGACTTTTAAAGTGCTTCACAATATGAATCTCTCATTAAGTTCTGCCAGTTTACTTTTCATTTCAGAAATAAATTCAATTTAGGCATTATTTTTTCCTTTAGGAAATTGCACTAGTGCTATCTTACAAATAACCAAATGTCCATTACTTTACCTATACTTTTTATGTGAAATTTTCTTAAGAAGTTTCTTCTTTTAATTCCTTGGTTTATCTTCTTTGACTTTTTGTTCAGTACATGTGTCTGTTCTTCTCCTCAGTATTAATTATTGTCAATAAATTGGCTTCCCAGTCTAGTGATGAGAGAAAATTCTTCAATTTCCCTTAGGATTTGTTTCAGAAAAAAATATATTAAAATACTTAGAATTTGTATATATTTAAAGTGTGAATTTTGATACACAATGTGAAAGAATTGTAAGTTATTAATTTTTTTCTCTCACTTTTTACCCCTTCTCTCTTTTCTTCCTTCCTTCCTTTTCCTCCTTCCTTCCTTCTTTCTTTTCTTTTGTCCTTCCTTCCCTTCCTTGTGATAAGAACATTTAAGACCTACAACTGCCAAATTTCAAGTATATAATAAAATGCTAATTATCATCACATTTTTTATATGAGCTCTTCAGAACTTATTAATATTTTTTTTTGTCTTTTTAAGACAGTGTCTCACTATGCAGTTCATGTTGGTCTTGAGTTCACTTTGTAGCCCAGGCTGATCTCACAATGATCCTCCTGCCTCAGCCTCCCGAGTGCTGGGATTACAGGCATGCACCACCACACCTAGCAGAACTTATTAATCTTATATAAGTGAAAATTCATACCTCTTGTCCAATATCTCTTCATGTCTGCCTCCCAAAGGCCCTGGAACCACTCCTCTGCTTTGTCTCTGTGAGTTTGATCTTTTTCTATTCCTCATAAAAGTAAGATTATTCCGTGTCTGTCATTTTGTTCCGGGTTTACTTCACTTAGCATATGCCCTCATCCACGTTATCACAAATGACAGGATTTCTTTTTGTTTTTAAAGATTGAGTGATATTCTATTCCATAAAAATATGATGTAAATTTATCATATAGCGTATTTTCTTTCTTCATTAATTTTACAATGGACATTTAGATTATTTCAATGTCTTGGTTATTGTTAATAATGTTACATAGATTATTAAACTACAGACATCTTTTTAAGATTCTGTTTGCATTGCCTTTGGATATATACTGTTCTCAGAAGAAAGACTTCTTGATCATACTTCTCATTTTTGAGGAAATTCCATATCATTTTCCATAATGATCATATCGATTTACATTCCTGCCAACAGTATATAATGGCTCCTTTTGCCAGCCCTTATTATCTTTTGTCTTTCTGATAATAGCTCCATATTGGTGTGAGGCAATAACTCATTGTCACTTGATTTTCATTTCGCTGATGATTAGTGATATTGTGCACCTTTTAATACAGTAAGTCCGTAACTTACTAATGAGTTCTGTTCCAGGAGAAGGTTTGCAAGTTGGATTCATTCACAAGTCTGACAAAGTTAGTCATATGCATAAATACACACTGTAAAGCATAAACACACACACACACACACACACACACATAGATACCCTTGTCTACTGTTGGTGGAAGTGTAGATTGGTGCAACCACTGTGGATATAGTGTGGAGATTCTTCAAAAAATAAAAAAACTAGAGGTTCCATTTGACTCAGCTGTTCCCTTCTTGGTATCTTCCCAAAATAATTAAAAAATCATACTACAGTAATACACACACATCCGTGTTTATAGCAGCACCATTTGTAATAGCTGAATCTTGGAAACAGCCTAAAAGCCCATTAACCAATAAATGGATAAAGAAGATGTGATTTTTTAAAAAATACAATGGAGTACTATTATGCCATAAAGAAGGATAAATTGGAGACATTTATAGGTAAAAGAATGCATCTTGAGACCATATTCTTAAGTGAAATAATCGGACACACATGTGTAAATATTATATTGTTTCTCTGGAGTGAGAAACCAAAAGGGTAAATAAGGACCAAAGTGTATAATAGATGTTGGCAAAGAGGAAGAAAAATGTTCAAATGGGAGGGGGAACAAGGGAGGGGTGGGGAAAGGAAGGAAGGAAAAAGGAAAAAAAAAAGAATAGAAAAAACAGAAGGAAAGTTTTTTTGTAAATAAGGGCAAGAGAGGTTGAAGGGAGGGAGGGGATTGGGGAAGAAAGAATCAGATGTAATATGTGCAGGTACAAATTCCCTTTGATGAGTGTGATCATTGTGTATATTGGAAATGTACCAGGAAAATTAACTGAAAAAAAGAAAAAAATTATAAAAACAAGGTAAGTGAACTATTTTTTCCTTTTCCAGTTACCTTAAAACGGTCCTACGGCGCAGTACAGTAGCTGGCATCTAGGGGACGGCATTGCCCAGGGTGAACTCACCGGAGGAGAATTCCTCTCTGCAGGAGGGAGGCTGGTGGGAGGTGGCGATGGCGGACCGTCTTTTTCGCCTCAGTCCAGTCTCTGAGTATTTTCACGTTTCTTCCCATGGTTATTGCTCTGCACTCCCTAGCCGTCCCCTCCCCATCGCCGCTGCTTTTCCTCTGCAGCATCGCTGTGACAGGGTCGGGCCAGCCACGCGAGCTACTTCTGCGATTCCTTTGCGTCTGTGAATGCTCCTCATACAAAGTCGGCGGGAGTGCGTCAAAGTTCGCAGCTAGAATGATCAGAAGTGGGGAATTTACTGTATATCTGCTCCCTCCTTTGACTTTATGTGTAGAACCCTTTAATCTTTTGAATGAAGATCTTAATTGTAATTAACAGGTCTGATTTCAAGACAGTTATTTAAATTTAAAATGGCCAGTTAAAATTTTTGACCTGTAGTCTCTGTTTTGCTTTAACCTTTCTGTCTGCTTCCCTTTTTCTTTTCCAACTCGAACAGACATTTTTTGAATGCTCATATTATGCAAGAAAGTATAGGAGAAAAACACTGAAAGATATAAATCCTCCCCTCTGGAAGCTCTTTTCTTAGAAGAGGAGCAGGTATAGGCAAGTATAAGGCAAATGTTAAAAACCCTGTCCCAGAAGGATACCTAAAGGTTGCGTGCACCTGGGATACTTCTGTGTCACCTCCCAAAGTTCTGATGATGAAGTCCTGACTCCAGCACCTCAGAATGTTACTGTGTGTGAATCAGCGTGGTTCTGGGTGGGGAGGCCCACCTGAGGATTGTTGCCAACAACGTAAAAGGAGACCTGGAGGGGAGGAAGGTGTGCTGTTGATTCTCCTGGAGAAGCTTGTCGTGCTCTTTCATTATATGAACTCAGCTCTTCTCATTGTCAGAGGAGCTTGAGTCCTTGCTGTCGCTGAGGATGGCTGTGGTTCTCTTCGGGGGAGCTCTGGTCCTTACCTTGAGTGTCGCTTCCCCGCTCCAGTGCGGATCCTTCAGCCTGCTGGCACAGATCTTTCATCCCGCTGGCACAAACTTTCTGGCTTCCACCACTGAACTTTGGGCCTTCCCAGTGCAGAACCTTGATGCAGACTTGCATGAGGCGTTGTTGTGGGCTCTAGGCCTCCTGCTGGACACGTGCGGACATTGCCATCGGACACAGGCCTTTATCTGGATTCTTTCGGTCTCTAGTGTGTGGATAGATCACCTGCATTCCTTTGCATTCGGGTGAAAGTTATAAAATAGTACTATAAATTATGTGTCCTGTATAAAATCTTTTCCCTTATAAACCCTAAGATACTATACTTGAAAGTAAGGTTATTGTAGATGTAATTTGTTAAGGTGAGGTCATGGTGGAGCAGGGTAGGTCTCTAATCGCTATGACTGGTATCTTTACAATAGAAAGAAATTAGGAGGCAGACCTACTCTCATGAATTCAGGAGTCAGGATGCTGCATCTGCAAACCAAATAATGCCAGAGATTGCTGGCAGGCCTCCCAAGCTAGGACAGTAGTAGAAAAGATTTTCTGTCAAAGCCCTCAGAGGGAACCAACTCTGCCAGCATCCTGATGTCAGAATTCTAGTCTCTGAAACTGTGCAGTGTAGATTTCTGTTGTTTATGCCATCCAGTTCGTGGTACTCTGTTATTGCAGCCCTCAGCCTGACAGACACATGGCCACACCTAACAGCCAGGGGTACGATGCTGCAATGCAGCCATTTACCCAGGAGAAAAATGGACACAGGTTCAGCAAACAGCTAAATTGCCACTTCCATGTTCAACTCTTCTAGTCGTCTAACATGTCACGCTTCCTTCCTTGTGCAGAATATCCTCACTGTCCAAGGGAGGTAACAGGAAGCCCCTTCCCATCACTGTTACAGGGCCATGACCCAGTGGCTCCTGATGATGGAGTTCTCGCGACCAAGTCTGGATGGGGCTTTTCATGATCTAGGGATGTGTAAGAATGTTTTCCCTGCTTATGCACATTCATGATTCAGTCAGTAGTCAGAAATCACACCAGTCATTTTCAAAGAGTCGATTTAATAAAAAGTAACCATCACTTGTCTCTGAAGAATGAGGAGTCCAAAAAGGACTGTACACGTCCCAGAAGTAGTGGCTCTAAGAAGCAGCCTATCACTTCGATGGCTGAAGGGGTGAAAGGAAAGTTTTGAATTATTAAAATTTAGAGGCTTGCAGAAGAAACTCTGTGATGCTAAAATTCAGAATTTGAAAGGAGATGCCCTTAACCTCATGCTGGTATTTTGAAGTTTGGAGGAAAGGGTCCTTGAGGGCTTAAGAGGGAAAGACATTGCTCAGCTAGAGGACGTGATTCTCAGGTATTGCAGTGAAGCCATGAGGGTAGAAATCTGCAAACAGAATTGAATTCTATTGTTGCTACTGGCGTGGATTCCACTGCCTAGGTGAAGAAGTGAGAGTGATAGAGCACACAGACAGAAACCAGAAGCAAACAGGAAGCGTAATACCTTTCTTCTCCTTCCAGCCTGAGACACTTAATTGTCAGTTTGATTTGCTCAGGAGCTGCCCAGGGGTGAGCAAAGCACATTTCTTGGTGTATCTGGGTGGGTCCTGGAGGCATGACTTCGGTGCCTAGATCCATCCCTGAGCCTTCTCTAGTGCTTTCTAGCTGGTATGAAGTGAGTGCCTATTACACTCTCCTGCTCTCTTCCGTCGAGTCTTCATTTTGGATTCAGCCAGTCGTGAACTGAATCTTCTGAAAGTATGAGCTAAATTAAACTTTCCCTCCTTTAATTTGTGGATGTGTGATATTGTGCCCCAGAGATGGAAAAGCTGACCAATACACAGCTCATTAGTCTCCTGCTATTGTCTCCTTTGGCAGAGTTCAGCAGGGAGCCAGCTGGCAAAGCAGAAATGTGTTTCTCAGAGTCTCAGCAACAACTTCAAAAAAACAGAATAAAGATGAGTGAGAGAAGCAGACAGACAGAACATTTATCCCCAGTTTCAGTGGTGGAACAGATGCAGGGTGACTGCAGTGAGTTCCCTCATTCAGAGAACCCAAGCATGGGAGACGCACAGCGGTCATTTCTCCATCACTTGTGGGAGTTACTCAGGGTCAGCTGGGAAGGACCCGTGGAGGCTGTGTAGGAGGAGGAACGTTCCTTAATTAAACTCCACTTGTGCAATCTGGGAGGAACCTCATTGCCCATTTATGTTCATGATCCCCAAGACCGAAACCAGTTCAGAAGGTTTTCTAGGAGGACCCATAGGACTCAGGATATAATTTTTCTGAGAGCTGATTTATTGCATTGGTGGTCACAGAGAAAACTCGTAAGGAAAAGGGGATGTGGAGTAAAATCTGAAGGGAACCTCTCCTGGGGAATCACACGGAATGTTTAGTTCCCCAAACCATTTCTGAGAACTCGTGGGAAGTGTCATTGCTATGGATGAAATATGTCTTAAAGGCCCATGTGCTGAAGGCATAGCTGGCAACTGTGGTGCTATGGGGAGATGGTGAATTTAGTGAACTATTTAAGAGCTGAGGCCTTGTGGAAGGAAGTCAGATCAATGAGGGCATGTGCTTAAGATTTCAGTGCTGTCTCCCTTGTTGCTTCCCAGCTGCCCTGAGGAGAGTAGTTTCCTCCACACACTCCTCTAGTGATGTGCTACTACCTGACCACAGGCCTCAAGGCAATGGCCAAACAACCATGAAGAGAAAACTCTGAAACTGTCAGCAAAGTAAACTTTTCCTCCCTTAGAGGCAGTTATCTCAGGTATTTTGTCATAGCAATGGAAAACTGACTGACACAGTCATCTAGGAAGGAAGCACATTAAAGACTAACTGCCAAAGGTTGTAACTGGGAGCTGGTCATGTAGATACCTTCTGTCTAGAAAATACCAACATTTTCCATCTTTCAGCAAGTATTTTGCATAAAGCACATGATTTCTTCTTAAATGTTGTGGGCACTGGGAACTGATCCTGTCAGGGAATTGTGAGAATTCTCTTGAAATCTATCTCCAGACATCAACTGGGAGCCAATATTACAGGCAGGGTGTGGTAAGGGTAGCAGTCTCAGTCCTGTTTTGTTAAGATGTTCTGTCTGTCATTCTTTCTGCACAAGAGACTTGTGTTTCACTCCCTTGGGGTGCTTGCTAGGCATATATTGTACTTTCTGTTACATGGGCCACAATTTCACCAAAGATTTTGCTATAGTGTAGCCATAGATGAAGCCTGCGTCAGACCAGTTTCCCCATTCCCCACCACCTAGACAGTAAAGGGTTCCACATAACCTGGTTCTCATTTGGCAGTGTTCCTTCCATTTTAAAATCAAAATTATAATTTAGTTCAGATGTGGCCAAGAAAACAGGTACAATTTGAACTGTTTCAAGGAGGCAACTATTTTTATAGGGCATTAGATGATGGAATAAAGTAGGTGCTTACAAATTCATAGGAAGGACAGAAAGACTGAAAGTCAAAATATCCACTTTTAATTTTGGGTTAAATTACACTTTACAAATTACAGAAGTTGCAGGAATCAATAAATGCACCCGAGATGCTCAAAGCTGTACACAGTTCCGAGCTGAAGAACTTCCTAGAAGGTGCTCAGAGGGCGCCACAGAGCTGCCAGTGCCCACAGGACCCTGAACCTCTGCTCCTCCCTGTCACTTCTTTATCCCTGGCTGTTTTTGTCTCCCTTACCACGCACCCGCTCTGTGTCTCTCTTCAGCTCACGTCTCCCCTCCTTTTCTCTGCGTCTCTGTAACTGGCCCTTTGGGTTTTTTTGGTTGGTGTTTTTGTTGTCTATCCCAAAAGGAAGAGAAACTTCCAGCCATGCTGCTCACCCTCCGGCAGTGGGTACTGTGTCCCAGGTCAGTGCCCTGGACCTCAGGGAGGGGGTGGGTGGGGGCCGCTCCTCCCTGCCCCTCACCACCGTCCTGTGGTGGAGGGACCTGCCCGTGTGGTTCCATCCATCACTCATGACCTCATCTTGGCTCATTGTTCAAATTCTGCTGGAGAAATAGATGGATTCCGAGGGCAAAGATTCCAGTGGCAAAGATTCTCGGAAATGTAGTTCTAATCTTTCAGCTCCTGTCATATTAGATAATAGGAGGGAGAATATGGTGAATGACCAACAACATTAAAATAGTGGCTTCTTATTTTTAAGTATATGTACATACACTATATTTTTATTAACACACTCAAACAAATCAGACTTCTACAGTAATAAAACTAATGGAATAAACTACTTTGAAGAATAATTAAAATTAAGTGCTTCTCAACAGATCGACAAATAAAATAGATACAATTCTTATACTGATGAGGACATAGAAAAGGTTTGCTATATAAATTAAACTTAAAATGGATTAAAGTATTTCACAAAATTAATTCAGCTAATAGAAAGCATTACAAGAAGCATATTAGTGGAACTACAATTGTGAAATTACCCCTAAAATATTCATGTGATGGTAATGGGAAATGGTGTTTTATAGAAATGTAAAGAGGTAAGCAATTCATGAAAGGAAATTTTTTCATAATCCATTTTCAGTATAAAATATTTTTAAAGATTCATTCAGCTTCTAATTGATCGTTTTTTGACCTGTTTCTGTATTCTATTCACCATCACTGTAAAAACCAATTTGGTCTATGCTGTGTATTAATAAAAGTTTTGTAGGAGCTCTATAGACGCAATTTCCATTGAAGTCAAAGTTTGTTTGCATGTACCAAGGAAACATTATTCTAGTCTGCTTTGTTCAAAGATCTCGGAATTACTGTGACGTAGTCTGTCACCATGGGTGTAGTAGAATGAGTGATTTTTTTTTAACCTGTGTTGGATGTTTTCCATTTACCTATTAGTCTACTTTCTATCCTATCTCCTCCGTTTTGTGCCTTGGAAGGTAAAAGTCCATAGACCACATCCATGGGTGTTATTGCCCTTAATATCTAACTAGATTCATCCAATGAAAGGCACTGGAGATAGGGGATGAGGGTATGGAAGAAAAGAGCAATTTTAATCTTTAACGCTCTCTTCAGTACTTTGGTTAATATAATGCCCTTTGCAAGGTATGCTATGGGAAAAAAAATTGGTATGACTAGTAAAAAAGATGTCAACACTAATACAACTGGGTTGTGGTAGTTTTCTAT
>RJWM01044486.1:0-13244 GCA_004363535.1 Dasyprocta punctata | reverse complement strand
AGCATGCCCTGTATCCTTAGGAAAACTTTGTTGTATTAAAGCTATGAAGGAATGAACAAGTCACAGCTGCCACAACAACTAATGAAAGAGCTACCATTCAGTGCTGGCCTCCTCAGCCACAATTCTTTATGTCAGCTCAATAAAATTACACTTCCTGAGGCCGATTAAGTCAACTCACTGTCACTCACAGATATCCACACATCCTTCTTATGTGCTCATAAATTTTCTTTTCCTGAAACGCCACAATTTAATCTGTTTCTCATACAATCACCAATTGGTGGTATTTTGTCTGACTTTCTGATACTTCAGGGGTCCCGTAAAAGCATCCTTTTATTTCCTAACTATGCTAGAAATAAGTGAGATAAAACCCACCCTGTCAGAGTACATCAAAATAGCAATTTAATTACTGATCACTAACTTATACATTATTAAATTAAGGAGTGTGGTTTAGATTAGGGATGCAGTACTCTTAATCCTTCTCCAGTGAATGCATTTGGCTATTCTTTCTCTAGTCTTTGGGGTACTTTTCAAAGATTTTAGTTTCACTTATATCACAATGTGAGTGATGCCCTCACAGTAGGTGTAGCTGACCTGTCAGTTCCTAAACCACATGATACACGGTAGCTCTGCTTCTGACAGGCAAGGCTGGAATCAGGTACCCATGTATATCTTGAAGATGTGACATGATAAAAAATGAAGAATGGAGGACCATTAATTGCAATAGCAATTGCTATCATCTCAAAGGGAACCATTTTCATTCCCAATGAATTTTAGTTTAAATTACTAGTGCTTGGGAAAATAACTAACTATATCCATATGTAAGGCAGATGTGTCCATCTATGTAAGTTGTGTCTATAAAAAGTCAAGATAGTCCCCAACAGACCAAGAAATGAGCACTGTTTGAGACAATAAGTAGTAAGAATGAATAGATCCTTTATGAAATTAGATGTCCACAGGACAGCAACGTGCTTTGAACATAAAATTTCTTCTTTTTAAAAGATTATGCTGACCCTTAATGTGTGCATTTCAATGAACATGTATTTAACTATTCATGTCAATTTATATTAGTTTAATGTTGTTTATATATTGAAAATATCCATTCTTGTTTAAACCATATGCAACTCATTTTTGAATGATTATCTTGAGAAAGTGATTTAATTTGTCTATCTGAAAAATGAAAGTTTTCACCATATGAACTTGTTGAACAAGTGAATAATCTGTAAAGTTTATAAACACACAATACACAATTTGGGGTTGGTATAGTACTATTTACTTTATTGTATTAGGATTTTGGCAAGAACAGTGCTTCTTGGAATTTGAAATCACATGGTAGATACTACGGCATTGTTACATATATTGTGTGTGTGCACGCGTGTGTGTGTAACAGAAATACTATGAGATATTTAAGTATTTTGAAGAAATTATCTCTGGTACTACTTAGATGCAATATAAAAGGTACAATTTATAATAGGACTAGCAGAAAAGGAAATGTTTGGAGCACATCATTAGTTATACAAAATTTCAGTGTGGAATTGATTCAGAATTGTTTATTATTGTGACTCTGAAGAATGGAATTGAGAGGATTAGCTGCAACTAGGTAAATAAAGTTGTCCATGTTGTATTTTTCAACACACTCATTAAGCTTTGTAATATGTGACACAACCCCAAATAACTCACTTTTGATTAAGTGATGATGATAATTTTGAGATCTTCAATACATTACCAACTTTAAACCAATAACTTTTTGAGGACTGTAAGCAATGGCCTATGTTTGAGGAAATAAAATTACCCATAAAATTGAAAAGTATACATCAACAACAATAAACCAAAGTATTGCATATGCAGTAAAAGAGAAAAATTTAAAAATATTATATTGAAAGAAACCAAGTCAAAAAAAATGCAGACTTTATGATTGTACTTAAAATAAATGCCAAAGAGAATAAATCTATAGAAATAGAGATTAGTGATTGACAGGAGCTCATGTATGAATATGCATGATTATAAATCAGCATAAGTTTATTCTTATGGGCAGGGACATGTTCTAAAATTGAATTTGGTGACATCTACACAGCTTTGTAATTGCATATTCTGTGAATATACACTCTATTAATATACACAATATGAGTGACTGTTATGATGTATGAATTAAATTTCAATCAAGCTATTTAAAACACTTGGCAATGACTGCTGGTTGAAAGAACTGAGTTTTTGATTAATCCTTACTTTCAAAAAACAACATATTTATTTTTAAAATTAAGACTCAGAATATTTGCTCTATTTAGTTATGTTGCACAAACAGTTTTCGGTGCATACATTTTGTTAAATTGGGCAAGTGGTGCATAACCAACAAGTAGAGATCTAGGAGAAATTGGCTTCCAAGCAACTTGTATTTAAAACTGTTCAATGGGCAATCCCTTTCTCTAATTGAATGAGAGTACGTCTTACCAACAAAGTCTTATGTCTGAGATGCAAACCCCCAGAACATTATCCTTGTCAGCAATCTATGAGCAGGCCCTGAAAAGATAGATTAGAATTTATTTTACTCATCCAGTAAAAATGAATGTGAATTTGTGTCTCTTTGAATGTTAGATTCCCACTGGTTACTTAGAAGATTTCCCTCTTTTGGAGTTGATTCACTAAATAGCAAACATTGAAGTCATTTCTCTAAGAGGCTCTACCCTCTTCAGGGGACAAAAAAGAAAGGGTTGTAATTATGGACACCCTCTGGACAATTATGGTTGCAACACACATATTGATATATATTTACAGAGAAGTAATTTTGATCAAGAAACAGCTCTCAACATTAGATGCTTGGGAGAGTTGATGGCAAGCTGAGTCATCTACACATTTGCAAAACGAAATAGTGATCTCTGTGTGTACACATGTTCAAGAACGATATGTTTGTTAATTCATCTTATATTAACACTGTCAATAAAAAGTTTATAGTCATGAAAAAATTATGTCCCATCCTTGATTTATTTAGTAGGGTTAAATATATTTCAAACAAAAACTCAGGAGCCTTTCATGTTTTGGGTTCACTTGTTTATGATTCTGAGTCTATCTGAATTAAAAGTTATGCTAAATACGCTTTAAAATGAGATTTTTAGATGAGAGAAAAAAGGTAATGATCACATCTGGACCTAAAAACACAACGCTGAAAGCTTTGGACATTACTGCACAGTAAGCAAGTTCTAATATTATAGATGTTACGCAGCCATGACACTCCCATTGCCTTCACTTTGTGCGTAAGACAGCATCTCAGGAGCCGAAGAACATGGTGGCCACTCAGGTGAGTTTATTTGTTTGCATTCATATCATTTACTGTGAGGGGAATGAATTTATAGCTCTACTCCTTGTTTGAAGTTTATTTCCAAATGTCCTGTTTCCAGTAACAATACATAACTATGGAAGTAGAGAAATATCATGAAGTATGCATATTCAAGAAAGGGAAAACTGAGCTACAGGCTACCACCAGATCATTCACTATAGGAGAATTCTCTGCAGAATGAATCACACATGAAAAGAGAAACTGCCAATTGGTAATATTTATGAAGTAAGTTCTGGCCTTTATTGTAAATAATTAGCTCAAATGAGTATAGAGGTTGGCAAATGCAAGTTCTGCAAAGTAGTTGTCTGGTTTGAGTTGAAAAATCAGAAGGTCCTGTAGAACTAGCATACCTGCTTTGAAGCCCATCAGGCAAGAGGGGTCCATGATCCAGCACAAAGAGCTTCAGGCAAAATTCTCTAACTGGTAGATGGAAGTAAGAGTTTGATATGTTTTATTAGGACTTTCTACTGAGTATATGAGGTTTACCCACAATATGGAGGTCAATATTCTTTACTCAAGTTAAGCAATGTAATCATTAATCTCATCCAAAAACACTGAGCTAGACTTTTAAATCAGGTAAACTTAAATTTAAAACTAAGTTCTGCAATTAATTTTTCCAGTAAAACTTTTAAATTTTCGGAGTGGTATTTTTATGTTTTGAGAAAGAAAAATAAAACCTAACAAGAACTCAGCAATATAATGAAAGGGTCTGGAATAGACTTGATGAGACAAGAAAAGGGTTATGAATGTGCAGTGATTGCTAATTCTAAATCATTGAGAAGGGAGTCTTCTGTATATCACCTCTGGCATTATGAAGGGTAATAATTATGAGTGTCTTAGTTACATTTATCTCATTGTTGAGACAAAATACCTGACATCAAAACTAAAGAAGGAAAATTTAATTTAGCTCATAGTTTGTAGGACTTTCAGTCCATAGTGGATTGGCTCCAGGACAGGATGGTTTTGCAGAGAATTATTCATGGTGGACAGAAGACAGCAAAGTGAACAACCAACCTCAACAGTGTCTTTCTGCCCCTTTTATACTCTATCTAGACTTCTGGGATTAGAGCAGTGCCAAATCAACTGGTGAACTGATCATACATCCTTAATCCTAGCAACGCACACTCTAGATTCAGCCACATCTGAACTCCCCACTCCATGATTGCATGAGGCTTTGGTGGGGAACATAAAGACACAAAACAAACACAGCATAATATTTCACCACTGACCCACCCCGGCAAAGATTCATGCACATCCCTTTATGCAAAAGGCGTTAGTCCATCTCTAAGAGTTGCCAAAGTCGGAACAGTTTCAGTGTTGCTGAAAAGTCCAACTCTCCTGAGATCTAAGTCAAACTCTTAGCTCTGAGTCCAGTACAAATGAAAAGAAAGTTAAACACCTACAATATTAAATGACACAAGATAAAAATTTCCATTCCAAAAGTTACAAACGGGGATACAAAGGCATGTGACCAACAGCCCAAAATCCAGCAGGCCACACCTTACGTCCTATAGTTCCATGTGCAGAATGTGAGGCAACCTATGGCAGATGTAAACTCCACAGGCTTGGGTGACTCTGCCACTAGGGCACTTCTTGTAGTTGTAACTCCCATAGCTTCTTTCTTGGGCCTGCTCTGCCCCCTCTTTGCAGTTTTCCTCTGACTAGCCACATTCCTGGTGTCTCCAAAGTTCTGGGATCTCCACTGCACCGTTGGCTTCACACTTACAGCTTTGCACACTGCCATCTCAGGGGCAAACTGCCTGTCCTCCCAGGCCTACTTCTGAAACCTAGGTGGAAGCCTTCCTGACTCTACAACTACTCTGCATACACTTAAAAACAGTGCAACATGCATGACACCGAGATCTGCTGCCAGCTGGAGCAGCAGTCAGGCTTTCTTTTCTCTTGATTGAGTATCTATGAGCCATATCCTAAGCAACAACTTCCATAGGTTGCTGCAATTCTGGAACATTGTTCTCTGGAACTCTCTTCTTATAGCAAAGTCTTTCAATTTTTCAATCTCGAGGATGAGAAGGGTGGAGTCTTGCTGCTTCTTGCGATGCCCTCAGGCCTTCTTTTCTATTCTCCTGTTCCTTCTCAGAAATGAAGACCTCCTGTGCTATGTCTTTACAGTCTACAGCTTTACTGGACCTTCCTTTCTGCCTAAATCCACAACATTTTACATCATTCTTCTGGGTTATTTGCTCTTGATTCTCAATATATGTGTGGCTTAAAGCCCCCAACAGTAGCCATGTCATTGCCACAACATGTGATGGTCTTAAAATTTCTTCTTCCAGGTTAATTTGTCTGCTGCCCTTAGTCTCACTCCAGGCAAAGCCTCTGGACTTGAGCAAAATGCAGACAAACTTTCTGCCAAGGTATAACACATATCATCTGGAGTCCAGCAGTCAATGCAGTGCTTCTTCCCAACAGAAACCTGCTGAGGCTGGTATTTACCAGGTTTCTGGTCTTCTAAGCTCTGACCAGCATCTCCCATACAGTAAAGCCTAAGGTGTTTCAGCTCTTTGCTTTCAACTGGCATTTCTGAACCTTTCCAAACTCTTCCCACAAGCCATTCTATACCTAAAACACATGATCAGGTATAGTTAGCAATGAATCCATTCCAAGTACCAAACTCTTTCTTGCTTAATTTTCTCTCATTGCTGGGACAAAATACTCAACATATAAAATTAAAGAAGGAAAGATTTATCTTGCTCACAGTTTGTAGAGGTTTCAGCCCGTTATTGACTGATTCCAGGCTTTGCATAGGAGTACAGTTCATGGTGGTCAGGAGACAGAAAAAATCAACAACTGACTTTAACAGTGTCTTTCTGCCCCTTCTATGCATTATCTAGGATTAGGGTGGTGCTAAACCCATCAGTGAACTGATCGCACATCCTTAATCTCAGCAACACACACTCTAGATTCAGCCTGTCTAAAAAGCACCGCCCCATGACAGGATGAGGGTTTGGGTGGGGCATCTAGATACAAACTTAACAATGAGAAAATTTTCAAGATTACTTAATTTTCATTATAGCAGTCATTTTGTACTTTCTGCATTATTTTGAAAGGATTTTATCCACAACATTTTTAATAGCCCTATATGACTATTTCTTGAATAACCAGTAAAAATAGTGTGCTCACAGACCTGCCTAGTTTGCATTTGTATGACCTGGTCTATTCTCTGTACAAAGGACAGTAGATTGAATTCTTAAAATAAACATTATATCATGATAATAATTGAAATATATGGAAATAAACAGTAGTAGTCTTAAGGGAAAATGAAAATCAGTTTTCAGAAAACAATATTTGAACAGCAGTTGTAAAAGTCATAATGGAGATTTATAACACTAATTGTGAAACACAGTTACAAGGAATTGTTTGTGTTGCTTCTTAGCACTAGATAATTTAGTTTTGTTTTGTTTTGCTTGCTTTTGTGATTCTGGGAATCAAACTCAGGATCTCATGCTTGCCAGGTGAGCACTAGAAAATCATTGCTTTTACTCTATGAATGACTTCTCTTGTAATCTTCAGGCTTTCTTCAAATTCAGATTCTCTAAGCACAGGATCACTGGGCAATTTCAAATATCTGAGAGCAAGTGTTGAATTTCTACTATGAAGAAAAAATGCTCAGAAGTTATAATAAAAAGCTTTAAAGACCGAATACAGTTAACATGTACGTGTACCAACTTCCAGTAGGGAACTTAAATATTATGTACTGTACACAGGTGCTAATAAACTAAAAAAAAGTGAACCTAACTGTACCTAAAGGCTGCCATGTATCTGTGCATTAGGCTAAGAAGTCCTGAGGGAAGGGAGTAGGGAAAAGGGGAGAGGAGGGAAGAGAGGGTTTCCTGCACTCTAATTGCTCCTTCTGTGCCACAGCTTCAAGTCAGTGCCCACCAGGGATGAGGGTCTCAAAGAAGCTGGAGACCTTTATTCTCTCCTGAGGGGATTGATCCTGCCCCTTTCCTCAGGGCTGGAGGCACTGTTGGGTCTCGGTTTTTGCACCTGAGGATCTGAGAATGAAAAACTCTTAGCTTTTCTGGCCTCATAGTCTGACTGTTCAGTCCCCACCCTCTAAGGGCAAAAGAAATGTTTGTGATAATGTGGGATTTGGGTTTTAACTCAGTATGATCACATATCCCTCCACTCTGTAGATGCCTTTCCTTTGGTCCACTGTCTCTTTATTGTGTTCATGTCTTCTCAGGGTTATATGGGCCCCAGGAAGATGGCAGAATGCAGAAGTAGCTCTGCTTGAGCTTGGGTGAATAGTGACTGAATGGATTTCATGATACTTTCTTAAGTTAGTCCTGATAAATGAAGATTTAGCAATCCGCCATGGTATTCCATACAACTCATTTGTATTGCAAATAACATTGCAATTGCGACTAAATTTGACAAGATTTTTGAACTCGGTGAAGAAATTTATCCAATCAAGCACAGAAGTTGAATTCTAGACTTCCAGGCTTTCTAAAAGAATATTTTTCAGATGTAAATAGCTTTGAAAAATCTTGACATTGCAAAAACTAAATGGAAATGACTCATTTTTTCCTTCTGTGCAATCATAATTGTTAAGACCCTTCCATCAGTTTTCTTAATTCTATTCAATGACTCAATTGGAACTAGAGTTTCTGGCTTTCTTTTTGGTCTCATTTCCTCTATGATCATCTATCTCAATGCTTATGACTACATTAGCTACCTTACTGGTGGAGAAAGAAGTATACAGCTGTGATCAGATTTTAGATCCCTTTTCTGGTTTTACTGAAGCACTGACATCTTCAATCAGCACAATGTTTTAAAGAGCTTTATTGAGATACTATTCACATGTGAAACAACTGATTCCTAATATGCTTTCAATTTGATTTTTCTGTTTTTTTTATTTTAAAGAGAAAAAATTAAAAATAACCATAAAACAGAATTTCAGAACAGGTTAGTGGGAGAGTTACAATAGTTAATATGTTGCGTATTGCTGTCTTCCTAGTAGTTATTCATAATACAAGATATAGGCATGATATCTTGTCCAAAGAATATTAACACAAATCTTTCTTTTCAATAAATTAAGAGAAACTAGCTGTATAACTATCTCAACTATCTTGTACACAAATATGATTTTTTCTTTTCCCCTTTCTTCCTTTTCCCTTTTCCCCATCACAGTCTGTCTTTTCTTTTGAACAGTTTCTTCCCAATTCACAATATCTCTCAAATGTACAATATTGTACATTTTAGACCTTATTTACTCTTTCAGTTTCTCATACTAGTAAGACAATATGATGCTTTTAAATATATCTCCAGCTACATGCCATCACTACTATGATTAGTTGCTGAAAATTTTTGCCAAGACAAAAAATCCCTAGAGCCTCAACTATCACCTTTCTATATTTTTATCACCCTCTTCTTTTTTTTTTTTTTTTTTTTTTTTTTTTTTTGCGGCACCAGGGATTGAACTCACAACCTCACACCTGTCAGACAGGCACTTAAGTCACTGAGCCAAACTCCCAGCCCTGTTTTTTGAGGCAGAGTCGCACTGTGTAGCTCAGGCCGGCCTTGCACTCGCGTTGTAGCCCAAGCCGGCCTCAAACTCACAACGCTCTGCCTACCTCAGCCTCCCGAGTGCTGGGATTAAAGGCGTGCACCACCACGCCCGGCTACCCTCTTCTTTAAATAAGTGCTCATTTACTTTCTGTACTTATAGAATTGCCTATTCCAGATATTGCAAGAAAATGGACTTAAAGAATATGTGGTGTTTAGTGGCTGGCTTCTTTGGCATGCCATTTTCAAGATTTAGCTGGAAATGTTTTAACATATTTCTTCTTATGAATTAATAATGTTTTATTATATGACCTAGTTGAATTCACTTACCATCAGTTGATGGGCTCCTTTACAGTTATTTCCTTTTTGATTATTGTTAACATAGAGTTAACAGAGTTACTGTTAATGTTTGTGTATACAGTTTCATTTGAACATATATTTCAGTTATTTTGGGTGTAGACTTCATAGTGGAATTGGAGGATGATATTGTAATTCTAAATCAGAACTCTTGATGAAACTTTATTTTTCATTGTATCTGCACCATGATCTGCACCATTTTGTAATCATAGAGTTCCCTCTTCATCATATTCATGCCAATACTTGCTACATTTTTGTTATTATTTTCATAGTTATGCTAGTCACTGTGGTGTAGAATCTTACTGTTGTTTTGATTTGAATTTCCCTGATAACTAATGATGGTGGATATTATTTCATTTGCATCCTGGTTCTCTGTATATCTACTTTGGAAAATAAATATCAGTTGAAATTCTTTGTTCATTTCTAATTGGGCTTTCTAATTTTTTTTGTTGAGTTATAAGAATATTTTTATATGTTCCTAGAGTCTGAACCTTTATGTCACACAATACAGGCATATATGATGAGGTCCATCAAGTGAAATTGCAGGCTCAGGACAGTGTTTACAAATTCTTACACACTTTTTGCATTATTTTTGTGAAATTTCCACAGCTAGATCTATCCCTTACTTTATTACCAAACTGGGGTATCATCTACAACTTACCAATATTTGAGAGGACCAAAAAATATCAAACTTTAATCTCCACCAATAATTGAGAAAAAAGTCAATGGGGTCAGACAATGTAACTATTGATGATTAAGCAATTAATTAATAGCAATTTATTATTGATAATTAAATGGTATAATTACTGAATTCAAGAATGTGGTTTAGATCTGGGGGCAGTTACTAAACTCCTTAATCATTTCACCTGTGAATGCTCTTGGTTTTCTTTATTCTAGTCTCTGGAAATTTTAAAAATTTCTGTTTAAATTTGCCTTTTTCATATATCATATTTTGAGTGATGTTACTCCCAGTAGCTGTAGCTGAATTTTTGCTTTGTAAACCACATGATAACATGATAATCTCCTTACTGCTAGGAGGCAAGCTGATAGTTCAGGCACCTATGCACACTTTTATGCATAAAAGAAGTAAGAAGAACATCAGATTTCAATACAGATATTGTTTTCATTTCAAATTCAAGTATTTCTATCTCAAATGAACCTCCTTTGAAATAGTTAATGTCCATGCGATACTAGACATGTTCCCCTATGTGTAATGTGTATATAAAGGTCTATGATAGGCTGATCCAAAGGATTCTTTAAGACAGTAAGTAGTGAGAGGAACTCAGTAAAGCAATAGTGATGCAATTAGACTTTTAAAATGTCATGGAACAATGTGATTTATTTTTCTGAGATTTATCACTGATATCAGAAAGAATACATTATGATCATTTCTTCTAAGCCCACAAACACACTTTGCAATCACTGGTGATAGTATGAAAGAGCGTAGAATGTCTGCTGATGTTCACAGGAGCCTTATTGATCATTTCCATCCTTAATTATGAATCTATGAGTACATTTTTGGATTAGGTAAGTTTCTTGAATCCAACAGGTAATTGGATTCTATTTTTTGATCCAGTCTGTCAATCTGTGTCTTTTAATTCAAAAGTTGAGGCTGTTAACACAGAGAGATATTACTGAGATATGTTGGTTTTTACTGTCATTTTCTTCTTCACCTGTTAGTGAACCCCCTTTTTATTCTTTTCCATTTTTTCCTCTTTTCCTGGGGTTTTTGTTCCTGTTTATTCATTGGACTCACTAATTTCCTTTGTGACTTTAGCTGAGTTTCTTTCATGTTTTGGTCCAGAATATTTTTAAGTATTTTCTCAAAAACCAGTTTAGCATTCATATGTTTTTTAGCTAATCTTTTTTTCTGGAAATCACTTATTTTTCCATCTACTTTTAAGGATAGGTTTTCTGGGTAAGTTAACCTGGGTTAGAAGTTATTTGCTTTTAGAGCTTAAAAGATTTCATTCCAAGCTCTCTGGTCTTCAGGAATTGTGCTGAGAAGTGTGCTACAATTCTAACTGGTGCACTCTCATATGCGATTTTTTGTTTTTCTCTGACTGTCTTTAAAATTATGTGCACTTTTTCACTGGATATCTGGGAATTTAATAAGGATATGACTTGGTGAGCTTCTGTTTTCCTCACAATTGTTTGGTGCTCTATAAGTATCATCTGATTGTGTTTTAAATTCTTTTTTTCACAGTTGGGAAATTTTCTTCCATGATTTCTGCAAGCATGTTAGTGACTCCATCTGTGCTATTTTATAGTGTTTTTCTTGAAAACAATTGATCTTCTTGTTGTGGTCTAGTAGCTGTTGGATAATCTTCTTTTATTTTCTTTTTGGTTTCTTTGAGCTCTTTATTGTAGTTTACTATTTTGTCCTCAATATCACACACTCCGCTATTATATTGGTCATTTCTGCAATGTATGCATTCTATAGTCTTTTTATTTCACAACTTTCTATCTGATATCTTTTTGAGGATATCATATCATTTTGAACCTGTTACTCAAATTATGAACTGTTTTGGTTAGCTCATCCAGTTTTTTACCTATTTCCCTGAAATTCACTGTGAGCATATTGAGACAAATTGCTGTGAACCTTTGGTTCATTTCCTCTTTGAACTCATGCATTTTCTTCATGCCTGCTATGAACTTTTCATAGACTTCTACTACCTGGTATTTGTTTTCTTCTTCCTTTGTGACCCCTTGCTCTGCCTTGGGAATGTTGGGTAAACTTGTGGTTCTCGTTCCCCTTTACTTCCTCATACTTCTATGTGTATCTGTGTTTTTGTTTGTGTATATATATAACTCTCTTTCCCTCTCCTCTTTTGGGGTGATACTCAAGGTTAAGCTTTAGAAAAGTGAGGAGGATTTGTAGTTTATATGGAAAGTTTTAGTAGGATATTGACTCTCCACGAATAATTTTGTTTTGTATATTTTATAAAATCAATTATCTAAAGCCCAGATGGTTGGAGACAGGGTAATGCTGAGGAGTGGGGTGGGGGGAAGAAAAGGAAGTGTTTTTTTGAAAAGGTCTTCTGCTAAGTAGTATTGAAAGGAGGAAATGGGAAGGCAATCCTAATGGTGGTAGAACTATGTTCTATGTTTAAATGGAATAACAAGGGGACCTGGGTATAAAATCACTAGTGAGAAATGGGGCTAAGAAAGGATTATATGGCTAATATAAATATTAGAGAAAAAGGTAAAGGGAGGCAGATGAAGGGGGAAAGAAAGAAAAGGAAAAAGAGAAACAATAAGAGAGGAGAAAGAAGTCAGGTGAAAAGAAATGGATAAAAATAGAAAGAATAAAAAAGGACAAAGGAGAATTCTCATATCCTCGAAAAACTGTATTGGAAGAAAAAGGCAAGAGGAAGAGAAACACGTACTCTTAAAAGAAAAAAAGGGGAAGGGGACAAGTAGTGGAATAAATGTGGAGGCAATGGAAAATAAGCAGAAAGAGAAAAAGAGCAAAAAAGAAAAAGTTTTCTATGGTTTTGGACACAATTCTTTTCTATAGCCTAGGAATGTCCTAGGAATTTCCATAGCCTAGAAATGTCTATGGTTTTGGACACATGACTCTTTTCCATAGACTAGCTTATTTCCATAACTCAAACCAAGATGTGACTCAGTTCACACTGGAAGTCTAAGGTGACAGTACGACCCTAGAATGGTGATGGTTGCAGACATCCACATCCGATAGGGACAGGGTGCCAATGTGATCTTCCAATCTTGTGTAACTCAGGCTGAACCTGACCTCCAACCTAATGAGCTTTGTCCATGTTCACCAGCTCCAGACACTCAACAGGCCTCCTTCCAGCCTGCTCTCCAACTGCCAGCTGTCTCCTGTGGCTCTCCTACCCTCATCCATTCTGGGAACTTGACAATGTGGAGCATGACTTGGATCCAAGGTACACTCTGGGACCCAGGTGAGAATGCTGAACCCTTCCCTACAGTCGCGTCCCCACTGCCTCATGTTCTGCAGCTGTGGTGGCAGACTGTGGACTGAGGACAGTAATCAGCTGTTTAC